>ONZH01000831.1:0-22240 GCA_900303285.1 Rhinella marina
GAGGATTGCGGGGCCTACCTCGGTCACGGTTACTCAGACGTACTATGCCTCCTCCTCCGACCCCTCCTCCTCCTCCACCTCCTCCACCGAATTACCATCCGTGGGCACGGCGCCTTCAGTCGGTAGCTCTAGGCGCAGCAGCAGTGCCGTGGGTAAGCGCCAGCAGGCGGTGCTCAAACTGCTCAGCTTAGGTGACAAAAGGCACACCGCCACAGAGCTGTTACAGGGCATCACGGCGCAGACCGATCTGTGGCTGGCACCGCTGAACCTCAAGCCAGGCATGGTTGTGTGTGACAACTGGCGTAACCTGGTGGCGGCTCTGCAACTCGGCAGACTGACACATGTGCCATGTCTGGCCCACATGTTCAATCTAATAGTTCAGCGGTTCCTCAAGACATACCCCAATCTGTCTGATTTGCTCACCAAGGTGCGCCGCATCTGTGCACATTTCCGCAAGTCGACCACAGATGCTGCCACTCTCAGGGCAGCGCAGTGATGCCTACAACTGCCCGCTCACTGACTGTTGTGCGACGTGCCCACAAGATGGAATTCGACATTAAACATGTTATCCAGAGTTTACCAGCAGCGCAGAGCGATTGTAGACTGCCAGATGTCAACTTCCACCAGAACTGGTAGTCAGGTCACTCAGATTCCTCAAGTCTACAATGAGGAGTGGACGTGGATGTCTGATATCTGCCAGGTGTTGAGCAACTTTGAGGAGTCAACACAGATGGTCAGCGGCGATGCCGCCATTATCAGCCTCACCATCCCGCTGCTTTGCCTGTTGAAAAACTCACTGCTCAGCATGAAGTCGGATGCTTTGCGCTTGTCACAAGAGATGGTGGAGGAAGATATGTCGCTTGATAGCCAGAGCACCCTCCGGTCTGTTTCTCAGCGCGTATTGGAGGAGGGGGATGAGGATGAGGAGGAAGAGGAGGAGAATGTCTGCGAGACAGAAGAGGGTACCAGTGCTCTGTCCTTCTTAACTCTTGAGCGTGTATGGGCTGAAGAGGAGGACTTGGAGGAGGAGGAGGAAATGGAGAGTCAGGCCAGTGAGGAGAGGGAATTCTTACGTGTTGGGACTCTGGCGCACATGGCAGACTTCATGTTAGGCTGCCTATCCCGCGACCCTCGCTTTAGAAACATTTTTTCAAACACTGATTACTGGGTGTTCACTCTTCTGGACCCACGGTACAAGCAGAACCTCTCCACTCTCATCCCTGTAGAGGAAAGGAGTATGAGAGTGAATCAATATAAACAGGCCCTGGTGCACAAGCTGAAACAATCCTTCCCATCTGACGCCGCTAGCGGCAGAGGGCATGGTTCTGTGGGCCAAGTAGCGGGAGAGAGGAGCCGAGCTTGCAGCTTGTCCAGCAGTGGCAGGGGAACGCTCTCCAAGGCCTTTGCCAGTTTTATGTCACCCCAGCAAGACACTGTCACCTGTCCCTAGTCTAGGCAGAGTAGGGGTGAGCTTTACAGAAAGATAGTGAGGGAGTACCTAGCTGACCATACCAACGTCCGGACCGATCGCTCTGCTCCATACAACTACTGGGTTTCAAAGCTGGACACATGGCCTGAACTGGCGCTGTACGCCTTGGAGGTGCTGGCCTGCCCTGCTGCTAGCGTGTTGTCAGAGCGGGTATTTAGTGCAGCTGGTGGCGTCATCATCGATAAGCGTACACGCCTGTCAACTGACAGCGCTGACAGGCTGACGCTTATTAAAATGAACAAAGCCTGGATTTCACCAGAATTCAGATCTCCTCCAGGGGAAAGCAGCTAAAGATTAACATTGTAAAACAATGTTTCAGGAGTGTCAAACAGACAGTCCAAAACAATTTTTCATGAGGCGCAAGTACCGACATTTAAAAAAAAAATTTTTTGCTGAGGGTCGACTTTATGTACTCCGAAAAGAAAAAAATTTTTTGGGGCTCAACAAAAGCCATTTCACTGCATTCTCAGTCGGACAAAGTCATTGGTGGTGTAACCACCATGCTGTGTCAGGCTAAATTTTTGAGTGCTTCACCAGCTACCGCATACCAACTCGCCTTTCTTGGTCTGGGTGAGCACAATTGCCATGAGGGTAACCACCAGGCTGTTGCAGGAGAATTTGGGGTAATGTTGGGATTAGTCAGCCTCAGAGGCTTCCATGCTTGCTGCCCCTGCTGTTTCCTGTCCATTCCCATGGTGTTTCCATCATTTTCTGAGGTTTCCAGGTTTTCACCCAGCCTTCCCTAGGCAGAGCCTTGGTCCCCTGCAAAAATGCTCGAGTCTCCCATTGACTTCAATGGGGTTTGTTACTCAAAGCAATCACCCTAGCATCGGGAACAGTTCGACTCGAATAACGAGCACCCGAGCATTTTAGTGCTCGCTCATCTCTACATCATTTCTAGTTTGGGGTTAAAGGAGTTATCTGGGATTTGTATCTTGATGACCTATACTTTGGATAGGTAATCTATATCTAATTGGTGGGTATCCAACTTTTGGCACCAATGATGATCAGCTGTTGGAAGGGGCCAAAAGTTTGTCAGTAGCAGGGTTTTTAGAGGGCTATACAGGGCAGTATATTGGGATTGAGCATTTGTGTACGAATGTTCATGCCTGATAATTGTCCCGATTATTAGCCCATATAAAGGACCTTAACAAAAAATGTTGGTTGAATATGTTAGAAAAGTATCAGACATACTTCTAATAAATGGTCAACATATATACGATACTTGCCTAAGCTGCCATAAAAAAATGTTTTATGCAACATATTCTTCATGCATTCAGAGACAGTTGTCCATATATGCCACGCTGCTAGGACTTCATCGCTAGGACTTTGTATCTGAAAAAAAATGAAGTTCAGTCATTTTTATACATATCAACAAACATGATTTTTTTTAAATTGATGTAATTTTATGCCATCTTTGCTGATTACCTATTTTGAGTCTCATCTATACTCCTTTTCCATATTTAAGACCAATTTTTAAGGCTAATTTGCAGGGGCAGATGTTCATATTAGTGATCAGTGAGAGGATCACTCTAAGAGACTTACTAGTCATTACAGACAAGCATCATTATTTATAAAAATAATTCATATTTACATAGCACACTATTATAATGATTAATTCTTTTTTTATATTTACATAAACAACCATTCACACAAGCAATGAAAGTTTAATGCTAACCATTTACTTGCATTGCCTACTTACATAAAGGGGTTCTCTAGGAATGATTTAAAGTGGCTGCAAGCAACCTGTCCTAGAATATGAGCAGGACTGGTTGCATCCACTTGCAGAGCTGCCTAGTGGGATGAAGCGACAGGGCCTCATTTTACACTACACTGTTGTAAACAGCTGGTAATGTGGCGATCCCGTCTATGATATGCCATCATGGCTGAGCTGCCTGACAGGAATGCTAGCAAAAATGTAGTATATGCAAATGCCAGAACGTAGTGTATAGTGAGGCCCAACCCCCTTTAAGTTATTATAATGTAATCTCACTTACTAGCGCTCGGACTTCACCGATTATCTGCTCCTCTAAATTGGCATGTAAATCTCGATCTAATTTAATTTTGATGTGAGATCATGCTCATATAGTCTTCCCTACCATGGCATTAAATTAGAGTTACACTTCAGAACTTCTATAATGCTTTTTATTATAGCTTCCCAACATTGTTTTAGTCCTTATCCAGGGGTGCACCTAGCCTGTCTACTGGCTTAGACGAAAATTAAAATGGCATTAACCACCCCCCACACACTGTGCCAAATGCCAAATTCTCAATCCAACCCTTTCCTCCCAGCCCTTCTGTTAAAATAGATGTGGACAGACATTGCATACAGTGCTATGAGACATACTGAATAATACAGCACTACATACCTGTTACATCCAGTGACATCTCTTCTGATGTATAGTAGATGTCAGGGCTGGGATACACAGATAGGGGTAAGTGATCCCTAAGCTTAACCCCAACCCCTTTCCCTGCCTATTGCCCACTCAGGCTAACCCCTGAGTCGACAACCAGAAGACTTGAAATACACTAGAAAAAGTGCAGGGGAAGGGAAGACAAACAAGACAGACAAACAAGAATCAAATGGGAAGTCAGGTAGCCGCGTCAAAACCAGGAGAGTATGTCAGGAACAAAATCAGCAAGCAAAGAGAAGTCAAAAACACGCCAAGGGTCAAGGAACAACAAGAGTCTAAACTGCAGAGCAAAAATAACAACCAGGTAGTAGCAAGGAACTCCAAACACTGGCAGCTAGGTAAACATTAGAGGGCCTTAAATACCTAGCAGACCCCACCCAACCAGCTGACTGGGAGGAGAAAGCAAGGAACCAAAACTTAACTCCTGAGATACCAAATAAACAGAAAATAAACAGACACTATATTGCTCGCGTTTTCCGGCGACCAGTAACAGGCCGCGAGCGAGAGTGCGCACCAGCCACGTCCCTGGCACTTATGACCGTCGCGCGCGTCCCCTGCCTGGGACGCGCATCCACAGCCAGAGACCGCCGGCTGGAGGAGGAGCCTGCCGAAATAGCGGACGAAGCCTGACCACGGGCAACCACCTCGCCACCAGAGTCAGGGGCAGGACCAGCAGAACGGGTGCAATGACTGCCGGTCCTGACAGTACCCCCCCTCCAGGAGGGGCCTCCGGACCCTTAGAACTCAGAGATGGTTTAGAAGGATGACTCTGGTGAAACAATCTCACTAAGCGGGGTGCATGCACATCCCTAGCAGGGACCCAAGATCTATCTTCTGGACCAAATCCCTTCCAATGGATGAGGTACTGAAGGGAATTCCTCACCAACCTAGAGTCCAGAACCCTCTCCACCTCATACTCAAGATCTCCATCCACAACAGACGGAGAGGGAGGGTCAGGGAGGGGTACAACAGGGTCAACATAGCGCTTTAGCAGATTTTTATGAAAAGTATTGTGGACCCGCCATTCAGGGGGCAACGCAACCTTGAAAGATACCGGATTAAACACATGAGTTATGACAAAAGGACCGATGAACCTAGGAGCAAATTTCAGAGACGGGACTTTCAATTTGAGGTTTTTAGTAGACAACAAGACTTTATCTCCCACAACAAAAGTTTCAGAGACAGTATGTTTATTCCTGGAATGGTGGACCATTTGGCTTTGTGATTTTTTCAAGTTCTGCTGAACTCGTGACCACACTGTGCACAGTTGGTTAGTTATGGATTCTGCCCGAGGAGTATCAGAAACAGAACACGATGAGAAAGAAAACCTGGGGTGAAAACCATAATTACAGTAAAAGGGTGATGTGAGTGTGGATGAACTAGTGTGATTGTTGATAGCAAATTCAGCTAGCGGGAGATATGAGGCCCACTGATGCTGACAGTCAGAGATAAAGAGACGAAGGTACTGGATCAGCTCCTGATTCATCCTCTCCGTCTGCCCATTGGTTTCAGGGTGAAAGGCAGAAGAAAAGGACAATTTAACTTCTAATTTCGAACAGAAAGCTCGCCAAAACTTAGCCACAAATTGTACCCCCCTGTCGGATACCACCTCATCAGGAATACCATGGAGACGAACCACATGCTGGATAAACAGATCAGCCAATTCTTCCGCTGATGGCAGTTTTCTCAACGGAATGAAATGACCCATTTTAGAGAACCGATCCACCACCACCCAAATGACAGTGCACCCCTGGGATGGTGGCAAATCGGTAACAAAGTCCATGGAAATGTTAGACCAGGGTTTGTCTGGCACTGGGAGCGGGAGAAGAGGTCCCTCAGGACGTCTCCTGGGGATCTTTCCCCGCGCACAGACTTGACAAGCCTGAACAAAAGCATAAACGTCAGTATGCATACGTGGCCACCAATAATTTCTTTTCAGTAAATCTAATGTTCCCCGAACACCTGGGTGACCTGCTAGCACTGAACAATGTGTCTCCTCTAACACTCTCAAACGGCAAGACATGGGAACAAACAATTTGCCTTCCGGAAGGTCTTTAGGAGCAGAATTTTGTTCAGCAAGAATTTGAGAAGAGAGGTGAGAGGAGACAGCTGCCAGTACAATACCTGGAGGTAAAATGTTACCAGACTCCGACTCCGAACCCTCAGGAATACCGAAACTCCGGGATAAAGCATCAGCTTTAACATTTTTCGTACCCGGTCGGTAGGTAACAACAAAATTAAAACGTGAGAAAAACAAGGCCCATCTGGCCTGACGAGCATTGAGACGTTTTGCACTATCAAGATACACCAGGTTTTTATGGTCTGTGATCACTGTCACTGGGTGAAGAGCTCCCTCCAAAAAATGGCGCCACACTTCAAAAGCCCATTTGATGGCAAGGAGCTCGCGATTCCCAATATCATAATTTCTTTCACATGAAGAGAATTTTTTAGAGAAAAATGCACATGGCCTGAGGTTTGTGAGAGTAGAAGACCCTTGAGATAATACTGCCCCTACACCGACCTCAGAAGCATCTACCTCTACAATGAAGGGTTGAGAGAGATCAGGCTGAATCAACACAGGGGCTGTAGAAAAAGCTTTCTTGAGCTCCTGAAACGCAGAGTATGCTGCAGGAGACCAGTTACTAGGATCAGCCCCCTTGCGGGTAAGATCCGTGAGTGGTTTGGCGATTACAGAAAAGTTTTTTATAAAGTTTCTGTAGTAATTGGCAAAACCTAGAAACCGTTGAAGGGATTTTAAGTCAGTGGGGCGGACCCACTCTGCTATCGCCTGAACCTTACACGGATCCATCTGTACATCGGAAGGAGTGACCACATAACCCAGAAATGAAACCTTTTGCACACAAAAAATACATTTTTCCAACTTAGCGAACAAAGAGTTTTTTCGCAACCGGGACAACACAAGGCGAAGATGTTCATGATGGGTGGGCAGATCTGGAGAAAAAAATCAGGATGTCATCCAGATAGACCACCATAAAGACCCCAATAACATCATGAAAAATAGTATTCATAAAACCTTGGAAGACTGCCGGGGCATTACTCAGACCGAAAGGCATAACAAGATATTCAAAGTGCCCCAGTGGTGTGTTAAAAGCAGTCTTCCACTCATCTCCTTCCCGAATCCGAATCAGATTATACGCTCCCCTTAGATCTAATTTGGAGAACCAATTAGCCCCAGAAACCTGATTCAGAAGGTCCGGAATAAGAGGAAGAGGTCCAGAGTTCTTGACCGTGATTTTATTTAATTTGCGGTAATCAATACACGGCCTTAACCCACCATCTTTTTTCTCCACAAAAAAGAACCCAGCCCCCGTTGGGGACTCAGAAGGTCTAATATGCCCAATAGCCAAGCTTTCATCAATATACTGCTTAAGCGACTCTCTTTCAGGTACAGACAGATTATAAATACGACCCTTAGGCAGCTTGACTTTGGGCAAGAGATCTATCTTACAGTCAAAATCCCTATGAGGAGGAAGGACTTGAGACAGGGGTTTGGAGAATACATCTGCGAAATCAGAGATAAACTCCGGGATCCCAGCATCACATGCAATCGTGGTACAGAGTGAGACCTGAGACATATGGGCCTTACACTGAGGACCCCAGCGAACAAGATCCAGTGTACCCCAGTCAATAACTGGATTATGTTCCTGGAGCCAAGGCATCCCCAGAATAACGTTCACCGACAAATTTTTCATAACCAGAAAAGAACAATATTCTATGTGTAGTGCACCCACCACCAATTTTATCTCGGGGGTGCGGAATTTGACCAAACCAGCACGCAATGGGGTCATATCCACACTTGATACTAGGATAGGAGGGGACAACGGAATCATGGAAGACAAAACCTGGGACACAAAATCCAAGTCGATGAAATTAGCGGCTGCACCCGAGTCCAGAAAAGCCAGACCTGTACATGAGGCTGACTGGACCTCAATAGTGCAGGGCAAAAACATTTTAGAAATTTTAGGGAGTACCTGAGCTCCTAGGCAGTCCTCCCGACAACTGCCTAGGAGCGGAAGTTTTTCCTGCTGTGACTTCTTGGGACAGGCATTTAGCTGATGTTCGGGACTCCCACAGTAGAAACATAGTCGATTCTTCCGGCGATGTTCCCTCCTCTGCTCTGGAGTGATACTGCCGAGCTCCATTGGTTCAGGCCCAGGTAGAGATGAGACCGTACTGAGGGTCGGCCGAGGAGCGGGGGACACCCGAGGTGGTAGTCTGGACCTTAGGCGTCGATCTGCCCGGATGGCGAGGGTCATAGCTTCGTCAAGCGTTTTAGGTTCTGCATGAGCTAATAATAAGTCTTTTACCTGGTCTGAGAGGCCGGTCATGAATAGGTCTTTCAAGGCCTGATCGTTCCACCCCGAATCCGTCACGTACTGTCTGAACGTAGCTCAATATTCTTCCACCATTTGTCTACCCTGACGGAGGGATAACAAGTGGGAAACCGCTAACGTAGGTCGGTCTGGTTCATCATAAATCTGACCCAGTGCAGACAAAAAACTGTCCAGAGAAAAGCGCAGAGGTGAATCAGGAGGTAAGGAAAGCACCCAATTTTGTGGGTCACCCCGCAGGAGAGACATAACCAGCCCCACCTTTTGCGCTTCTGTCCCAGAGGACCGAGGTCGTAAAAAAAATAAAGTTTACACCCTTCCCGAAATGAAAAAAATTTCTTACGGTCGCCGGAAAAAAGGTCGGGAAGGGGAACCTTAGGTTCAGGTGCAGGTGACTGAACGGCCGGAGGTGGCATCGGGACCATAGCATACATGTCTTCCTGAACCTGAAGGCGGATAGCCAGATCTTGAACCAACTTGGTCAAGGCCTGGACCTGCGCGACCACAGCTGACATAGGCTCCATAGGTGGAGTGAACGTCGCTGGACGTATGCAGGTTGCAGGCCTCTTTTGGCCAGTGTTTCTGTCAGGGCTGGGATACACAGATAGGGGTAAGTGATCCCTAAGCTTAACCCCAACCCCTTTCCCTGCCTATTGCCCACTCAGGCTAACCCCTGAGTCGACAACCAGAAGACTTGAAATACACTAGAAAAAGTGCAGGGGAAGGGAAGACAAACAAGACAGACAAACAAGAATCAAATGGGAAGTCAGGCAGCCGCGTCAAAACCAGGAGAGTATGTCAGGAACAAAATCAGCAAGCAAAGAGAAGTCAAAAACACGCCAAGGGTCAAGGAACAACAAGAGTCTAAACTGCAGAGCAAAAATAACAACCAGGTAGTAGCAAGGAACTCCAAACACTGGCAGCTAGGTAAACATTAGAGGGCCTTAAATACCTAGCAGACCCCACCCAACCAGCTGACTGGGAGGAGAAAGCAAGGAACCAAAACTTAACTCCTGAGATACCAAATAAACAGAAAATAAACAGACACTATATTGCTCGCGTTTTCCGGCGACCAGTAACAGGCCGCGAGCGAGAGTGCACACCAGCCATGTCCCTGACACTTATGACCATTGCACGCGTCCCCTGCCTGGGACGCGCAGCCACAGCCAGAGACCGCCGGCTGGAGGAGGAGCCTGCCGAAATAGCGGACGAAGCCTGACCACGGGCAAACACCTCGCCAGCAGAGTCAGGGGCAAGACCAGCAGAACGGGTGCAATGACTGCCGGTCCTGACAGTAGATAACCTCTTTCCTCATCTTCTCTATTTGGGCCAGACTGCCACGATGACATCTTTCAGTCACATCCCATCTTTGCAAAGTTTGCCACACAGAAATCTTAGGTTTCTCAATTTTCCACCAATCTCCCCCTCCTGGTGCCCTGACATTGTTATCCTGCTGCTAATGCCCAATGCCCTAATACCGTCCCCAATGCTCAAAAACACTATACTGCAGAAATACAGTAATAGTACCATACAGATAGCCCTGCCCATAGTAATAGTACTTCCAGACTGCCCTCAATAGTGCTCCAGTACCTCTAATTGCAAGAATGTTCCCCAAGAGTACCCACACTAGTATTAGTGCCCTCCATATGGTGCCCAATAAAAATAATGACCCCTGTAGTGCCTGTATTATAAAGCCTCTTGTGGTGTCCACTCTAGTGGTAGTATATATAATGCCCCCCCCCCGTAGTTCCCCTGTAGTATAATTCTCCAATGTAGTGGGAGTATATATAATGTGGTCCTGTGGTCCTCCTTGTAGTCCCCTTTGTAGTATAATGTTCCCTGTAGTACTGTAGTAGCAATATATGTATATATAATGTTTACTCCCCATAGTGCCTCCTGGAGTATAATTCTCCACTGTAGTGATATATAATATATAGTGATATATATATATGTATATATATATATATATATATATATATATATATATATATCATGTTCCATATATAATGCTCCCCTGTATTGATGTAGTAATTAGAGATGAGCGAACATGCTCGTCCGAGCTTGGTGCTCGTTCGAGCATTAGGGTATTCGCATATGCTCGCTACTCGGACGAGCATATCGCGATCCTCGAGGAAATGGAAACTTCCTTTTCCTGCATGTTAGCCGCCTTTTTTCAGCCAATCAACATGCAGGAGAGTCTTTGGTACCTCCTAGCATCACGTGGAGCCCCTACAAGTCCAAACAATTTTTCCGGAGCATCAACTACAGACACTCTAAAACCATTTTTCAGGAGCGTCAACTACAGACACTCTAAAACAATTTTTCAGGAGCGTCAACTACAGACACTCTAAAACAATTTTTCAGTATCATCAACCACAGATATAAATTTTTGGGAGGCTCACCGACAGCCATCTGACTGCAATCTCAGTCGGACAAAGGCATTGGTGGTGTCACCGCTATGCTGTGTCAGGCTAAATTTTTGGGTGGTTCACCTGCTACCACAGTCTAACTTGATCACTCTGTTGTCACCACCGCCATACAGGGCCTCGATAAATTTTTATGTGCTTCGCCTGCTCCTGCACTGAAACTCGGTCACTCTGTAGTCACAGCCATACAGGGTCACGCTAAATTTTTATGTGCTTCGCCTGCTCCCACACTGTAACTCGGTCACTCTGTTGTCACAGCCATACAGGGTCACGCTAAATTTTGATGTGCTTCGCCTGCTCCTGCACTGAAACTCGGTCACTCTGTAGTCACAGCCATACAGGGCCTCGATACATTTTTATGTGCTTCGCCTGCTCCTGCACTGTAACTCGGTCACTCTGTTATCACAGCCATACAGGGTCACGCTAAATTTTTATGTGCTTCGCCTGCTCCTGCACTGTAACTCGGTCACTCTGTAGTCACAGCCATACAGGGTCACGCTAAATTTTTATGTGCTTCGCCTGCTCCTGCACTGTAACTCGGTCACTCTGTAGTCACAGCCATACAGGGTCACGCTAAATTTTTATGTGCTTCGCCTGCTCCTGCACTGTAACTCGGTCACTCTGTTGTCACAGCCATACAGGGTCACGCTAAATTTTTATGTGCTTCGCCTGCTCCTGCACTGTAACTCGGTCACTCTGTAGTCACAGCCATACAGGGTCACGCTAAATTTTTATGTGCTTCGCCTGCTCCTGCACTGTAACTCGGTCACTCTGTAGTCACAGCCATACAGGGCCTCGATAAATTTTTATGTGCTTCGCCTGCTCCTGCACTGTAACTCGGTCACTCTGTAGTCACAGCCATATAGGGTCACGCTAAATTTTTATGTGCTTCGCCTGCTCCTGCACTGTAACTCGGTCACTCTGTTGTCACAGCCATACAGGGTCACGCTAAATTTTTATGTGCTTCGCCTGCTCCTGCACTGTAACTCGGTCACTCTGTAGTCACAGCCATACAGGGTCACGCTAAATTTTTATGTGCTTCGCCTGCTCCTGCATTGTAACTCGGTCACTCTGTAGTCACAGCCATACAGGGCCACAGGGGCGTAGCTATAGGGGAAGCAGGGGAAGCGACTGCTTTGGGGCCCAGACCCACAAGGGGCCCCCCTAAGGAGGAAGACTAAAAGATTTTATTGTCAGGGGCCCCTCAACAGTATTATACAGTGACACTGTAAGAGTTTGAGTTAAATCTTGATTAGCCACAGGACTGGGGGTTGCACGTGAGTTGGGGGTTGCAAAGAAGTTGCTGGGGGCCGTTCAAAAATTTGCTGTGGGGCCCAGTCAGTTGTAGTTACGCCACTGCAGGGCCACGATAAATATTTATGGTCTGGGTGAGCACAATTGCCTTGAGGGTCACCACCAGGCTGTTGCCCGAGAATTTGGGGTAATGGTGGGATTAGGCAGCCTCAGAGGCATCCATGCATGCTGCCCCTGCTGTTTCCTGTCCATTTCCGTGGTGTTTCCATCATTTTCTGAGGTTTCCAGGTTTTCACCCAGCCTTCCCTAGGCAGAGCCTTGGTCCCCTGCAAAAAATGCTCGAGTCTCCCATTGGCTTCAATGGGGTTCGTTATTCGAAACGAGCACCCGAGCATCCGGAAAAATTTGACTCGAATAACGAGCACCCGAGCATTTTAGTGCTTGCTCATCTCTAATAATAATATATATTATGCTCTCTGCCCCTGTAGTGCACCAAATAGTGGCAATATATATACATACTAGCAGAATGGCCCTGCTTCACACAGGTATATATCAACTATTTAATTTTGTTTGTTTCATGTTTTGTGGGTGGTTAAAAGAAATCAACAGTGCCCCCCATAACAGTGACCTCTACAGCACCCCGCCCCTTTTCTATGTGACCTCAATAGCACCCTGTTCCCTTAACAGAGACCTCCACAGCGCCCACCACCTTAACAGTGACCTCCACAACGACCCACCCCCTTAGCAGTGACCTCCACAGCAGCCTGCACTCTAACTGTGGACTCCACAGCACCACAGCCCCTATCTGGGACCTCCACAGGGCCCCACCCCCTAAACTGTGACCTCTACAGCACCCTACCCTTTCACAGTGACCACAACACCGGCCTAACCCCTTTACAGTGACCCCTCACAGCCCCCTTCCTTAACTGTGACTTCCAAAGTAAGCCAGCTACTTTAACAGTGAAATCCACCCCCTTAACAGTGACATTCATAGTGGTCTGCCCCTTAACAGTGACCTCCACAGCGCCCCACCCCTTAACAGTGACCTCCACAGCACCCCACTCCCTTAATTGTGACCTCCACAGCTGTCATCCCCCTTATTAGTCACCTCTACAGCAGCCTGCCCCCTTAACAGTAACCTCCAGAGCACCACGACTTGTTATGGAATCCTGGTGTAAAACTGTGCGTATGTCAAGACTGAAGTACCTGCAAGCTTTTGTTTGCCAATAAGGGTTATGTGACCGTGTGTATGGTAGTTAGAATATGAGTGGAAGACCTGCAAGCTTCTAATAAGGGTCATGTGATGGTGCCATATTTGCATTTTTGGGAATAAGTCAAGATCCATACATCTTAGGCTGGGTACACATCATATTTTTAACGTATACAAAAAACAGAAAAAAAGTATACTTTTTTACTGGACTGTGCAGGATACAAGAACATGGTGTGCTGTGTTTTTGTATCCTTTGTATCCTTTTTTTTCTAACATACCGTATTTTTTGCTTTATAAGACACACCCGATCATAAGACGAACCCCAGAAGGAAAATAAGAAAAAAATATTTTTCATCTGACCGCATATCAGATCCACCATAAATTTCAGGACATCACATCAGACCCCCATGTCAGCCCTCCATGTCAGAACCCAGATCAGCCCTTTCAGACCCCCATCAGACCTTAGATCAGCCCACTTAGCCCCCATCAGACCTCAGCTCAGCCCTCATCAGACCTCAGATCAGCCCACCCAGTCCCCATCAGACCTCAGATCAGCCCATCAGCCCCCATATCAGCCCACTGTGCCCCCATATCAGCTCACTCAGCCCTCATCAGACCTCAGATCAGCCCACTCAGCCCCCATATCAGCCCAGGGTCATAAAAGAAAACAATAGGGTTGTGACAGGATTTGTATACACGTGAATTGTGGTTTGGTTTTTTTTTATCTGAATATTGACAAGTAATACTGTATTTTAAAAAAAATGGTTGGCTTTCTGTGTCATGTTTTGCTAGTTGCTAGCTAACCAGCCTTCACAGGTACCTGGTATTTCAGCACAAATGAAAAGCTTATCACTGTAGCAATAAATTATGCAAATCAAGTTCAGAAAAACTTCTGGCGAAATTTCAATGTGTTCTTTTTCTAGGTTCATGGAGATTAGTGCAATATATAAGAAAGGAGCAGGTAATGAATACAGTGAATACGAATTGAAATGCACCACCAGCTTCATTTGCAAACTATTTACATAATGTTCTAATTATGTAAATGTAGTTCGCACTCACCAGCTATTTACATGACGATAACTAAACATACAGGATTACACTTCAGACTTATGAAATGTGGACACTTTAATGTGCTCATTAAACATATTTATTGTATTAATAAACAGAATCATCTTCAGACATATAATAACTATTTTGTTTAATGTTGTTCAAATTTGCATCTAATGCCTCCTCCGAAATCTTGTTTCAAATCATATATATGTCAAATAAAGAAAAGACTGTGGCCCACATTCAATAATGTGAGTGCACCAAGACTTTGTTGTAAATTGTAGTATAATAATTAATTAGCTGCACTCAATAGTTACTTGCAATTAAGGTAATAGCTTTATTGTAGATACATAACATTCAGAATATAAAGTGGTTATCTAAACTATGAAACATGCCCCTCAAAGCCCAGGCCCCTCCTACAGATTATACTTAACTCGCTCCCCGGCACCCACATCGCTCCTGATCCCCACACGACTGACTCCAGCAACAGGGGGAGCAGCCGTTAGCAGGCTGCGACGGGGACATCATATGATGTAGCACTCAGGCGTGCCGCAGCCATCCACAGACCTGTTGATCCCATGCTCTACTGGTGAGGATACATTTACCGCTGAGGAAGGTCCTAGTAAGACCAAAACGCCTGATTTATATTTAAATCAGTGATTTCCACACAGGCCAACTTCATGATTAAATCTGGATCAATTATTCTGGATGTTATGTATCTGCAATAAAACTGTTGCCTTAATTGCAAGTACCCATTGAGTGTGGCAAATTAATTATTATATTACATTTGACTACTCAGTCCTTCGCTAGCACCTAACAACTTTAAGTGTGCGGACCCCAACCGTTATATACTTTGTTGTAAATTGTGGCAAATTTGGTGCATTTGTGGTGCAATTCAATGCATCTAATTTTGGAAAAATGTATTGTGCCTAGCTCACCATCAACAATGGCATAGCGTGAAAGAAGTGTTCCATGTTGATTAGTCGCCTAAGATACAATATATTGCACCAAAACTGCAGCACAATTTAGTTGGTATACAGTTAGACAATAATGTCTATCTCTGCACTACATTTATCATCGAGCCTGAGTCACTGCTTAGGAAGATGCCAAGGCCAATAAGATAAGATAAGATAGATGCCAGTGATAAGAACATAGTCCTACCACATTACACACCACTAGTCAGGCCACACATGGAGGACTGTGTACAGTTCTGGGCTCCTGTGAACAAGGCAGACATAGCAGAGCTGGAGAGGGTTTAGAAGAGGGCAAATAAAGTAATAACTGGAATGGGTGGACTACAGTACCCGAAAATTATCAAAATTAGGGTTATTCACTTTAGAAAAAAGTGAGGGGAGATCTAATAACTATGTATACATATATCAGGGGTCAGTACAGAGATCTCTGCCATCATCCATTTATCCCCAGGACTGTGCGATGAGGGGACATCTTCTGCATCTAGAGTAAAGAAGGTTTGTACACAAACATAGGAGGATTCTTTATAGTAAGAGTAGTGAGACTATGGAACTCTCTGTCTGAGGAGTTGGCGATGGTGAGTTCACTAAAAGAGTTCAAGAGGGGCCTGGATGTATTTCTGGAGTATAATAATATTACAGGTTATAGTTACTAGAGTGTTGATCCAGAGAGTTATTTTGATTGCCTGATTGGAGTCGGAAGGGATTTTTTCCCCTAATGTGAGGAAAATTGGCTTCTACCTCACAGGGGTTTTTTTTCCTCTGGATCAACTTATAGGATAACAGGCTGAACTGGATATAAAACATGTCTTTTGTCAGCCTTATAAACTCTGGGCACATTTATTAAGACCGGTGTTGCCAGTCTTAATAAAGTCCTATAGCTGGCGGTGGATCGCTGAAGTTATGAAGAGGCACCAGCCTCTTCATAACTTCAGCGGATCCTCTGCCAGTTCTAAATGTAACTCAAAAATATATAAACACTATGGGAAACATTTTCCATACCAAGATATAAAAAATATATAAATCTTTATTATACAATGATTATATATAAGATAAATACAAAATCAGAGAATAGGCATGATGGAAAAGAATAAGACACAGAGAACACTACATGGGGGAGGTCTTCAAAGTTATATCCCCCAGTGCCCATGCATAATAGAATACTGAACAATACAGCTAATAATAATAATAATAATAAATATAAGATAAAGGTATCACTATCAATATGCACAGGCACCTGGTTACATAACAAAAAGGCCCAATTCATCCAAAATCTAACAAATAAATATCCACATCTATTTAATAGCCACTGGCAAAAGGTCTATATATAGACACAGAGTACAAAGTATATTATCATCATAGGAAAAACATCTTATCACCAATATATATGGCTCCTATATAGCAATATCACTATAATTTAATAGCGTCTATTTCAATGACCACGTACCCTGTGAAATGATGAATATGCAGCCAAGATCTCACTCCACGCACCAGTACCTTGACGCGCGTTTCGCCGCAAGGCTTCGTTAGGAGGTCTAGCTGTCTTACATGTAGCCTTTTTCCACATCTGAAACAGGAATAGAAAATGGTAAATCAGATGGGCCTACCTGCCCATCCCCTTCTCCACCTGCATCAGACCTGGAGTGAGCAAGGAAAAGTCACAAATGGTGGTGTAACTAACCCTTGCGTGGTCATCTGCACCTGAAATACGTCAAATATAGGAGTACTTCAGTATAATAAATGTCCCCCTATATTACTATGTTACTGTGATGAATCTGGTGCAGGTATAGACTGCATAAGTTTACATAGTTTATAGAAAAGAAAATTATTCACTTCACTAATTACAATAATGGAGGAGCAGCAGCTCAGTACAGTGCTTGTCTGTATGCAACCGTTCTATACAGTTGGAATGGTTGTACTACCCTCTCCAATAAGACACCTATCATCTCTCCTGTGTAACTTGATAAGTTTTCATTCTTCGACTACAGCAGTACCCCAGAGCTAGGGGTACTTGCAAATTGTTTTGTTCTCTAATGTTTGTCACAATACTTAATGCTATTTATTGTGAATTAATGTCATGTATACCCAGTATGATTCTTGTATGGAAGTGACAGAGTTAACCAACCCTGACTCTACGGGAAGTTTGAGTGTGGATCCTGGATCTGCTTCTAGTTCAGTTCAGAATAGTCTACCTAGTTGGAAGTTTGAAGAGGACGGTAGAGTAGTGCCCTGTGCTCCCTCCTCACAGTATCAACGTTACAGAGAATCACCTTCCCTGAAGATTACCTACTGAGAGATAGACCTCATCATTTCTACAGTGCTCTAGTAAGAGATAGAGAGAGAAAGAGATAGAAGTTCCATGATCTGTTATGGCCAAGCAAAAGGAGCCAGTAAGGTACATTGCTGCCTAAAAGCTTATAGACATTACTGCTAAAACACCATCCACACGGGGTCATGACCTGGCCAGTCGTATCTTAAACCCTGTATGCCTCAGTTGTGGTTTACAAACATTCACCAAAAAATTACTGCCAGACTCAGATTCTGAAGAGAAAGAGAGTAGGGTTACATTTAATCTAAATCTGGGCTATACTCATACAAAACCATCCGGGGAGATTTGCACTGTATATTGTTGGAACTCTGTTCTGAGACTGTTAAAAGTACTATAAGGCTCCATTCACTCGACCGTATGTATTCCGTGTCTGTATAAAAACGGAACGGAAGACATACGGAAAGTCTTCAGTAGTGTTCCGTAATTTTGCGGACCCATTGACTTTAATGGGGCTACAGACGTGTTTTGCGGCCAAGTATAGGACATGTTTCCTTTTTTCTGCGGGAGAACCTCCGTAATATACAGATGCGGAATGCACATGGTATGCATTCCGCATTTTTTTTTCTCCTATGGAAAAATGAATGGGTCCGTATGGTTCCGCATCTTTTCCGCAAAAATGCGGATAAGATACGGAAATGAACATACGGTCGTGTGAACGGGGCCTAACCCTAAGGGCTCTTTCACACGACCGTATGCCCTCCGAGACATACGGTCCGTGAGCGGGCCATATGTCCCGGAGCGGCATCGATCGTGCGCACGGAGGTGCACAGCATCATTGATTACAATGATGCTGTGCACGTTGGGCCGCCCGCGGGACTACTGTACCGCACTCATATGATTTTATGAGTGCGGGACAATAGCCCCGCGGGTGGCCCGGCGTGCACAGCATCATTGTAATCAATCATGCTGTGCACGCCCGTGCGCATGATCGATGCCGCTCCAGGACATATGGCCCGCTCACGGACCGTATGTCTCGGAGGGCATACGGTCGTGTGAAAGGGCCCTATTTCTGTAGTTCAGTAAAGAGAAGTAAAGAGAGACACTGCCACACCCATCCACGACTCCTGCTTCGCAGGGGCTTGCGGGACAGCTCTCTTAACCTCTCAACAGTCACATTAAAATTAGAAAAGCCCTCCCAAAAATGTCACTTTTTTCAGAGAAATGTATTTTTCTCTGAAAATGTTATAAATTTGATGGTGACCCAAACAAATTTATAAGCACACCAGTTTATTGCCCAGAACCCCACATCCACCGTTGCTCAACTCCTTGGATGAACCCCAGTAAATGTAGCAGAGATAATGACGTTTTGGGGACTCGTGCTGCATATAGGTCTAATGAAAAAAAAACAGAAATTAGACAGTACTGGAATACAGATATTTTATACCAGACTCCAGATTACTGTATGGCCATGCCTCGTTCACGATTCAAAACAATTGTTATATACCTACTCTACAATGAAAACACACAATGCCCATCTGAAAATGACCCAACATTTGATTGTCTATTCAAAACTAGGCCCATCCTCGACCACCTTAGCCGAAAGTTTACCGAGGTGTACACCCTAGAAAAAGACATCTACATAGACAAGTCCTTAATATATTTTAAAGGGAGGGTAAAATTCCACCAGTACCTGCCTAGCAAGCAGGCAAGGGGTACACACACAGGTTCTGGGTTTATGAAAAAAAAGACTCCCAGATTGAACCTCCAGAATGCCCTGTTCCTAGGAGTTCTTGGGAAAATAGTGTGGGACTTAATTCACCTACTGCTGGATAAGGGTTACCACTAGAGATGAGCGAGTAGTGTTCGATCGAGCTGGTATTCGATCGAATACTACGATATTCGGCATACTCGATTTAATTTGAGTATAACGGCGATGGCGCACCTAGAATTCGTTTCCCCTCCCACCTTCCCTGGCGCTCTTTTTCCACCAATCACCATGCAGGGGGGGTATGACAGGCACGCTGAGCACGCTGGCAGCGCGAAAACGGCGTCTACATGGATTGGCTGGAAAAACCATGTGACCTCGAATATTAAAAACTCAGCTCTTCCTGCTCGTACGCATATGCTGCGTGAACTTAGTCAGGGACAGAGGCTGGAGAAGGGAGAGACAGGTTTTAGCTGTTGGACAGGCAGGAGCGTGATTAAAAGCCCTTATCAGGGCTACTATAGTGCACTTCAGTGATAGCTTACTACAATATAGACTTTACAGAGAACGGCTGCTGTATTCAGGGATAGCTGCTGGAGTAGGGACAGAGAGAGGCATTAGTGGTGTATTAGGTGCTCTGCTACATACCAAACTATATTTGGCACTATAAAATATATAGGCCTTATAATTGGCAACTGTACTGTGCGTCCTCTGGCAAAATTATTAAAATACCTGCTGTTAATACCCACCGTCTGAAAAGTTAGTACACGGCTGTGTACCTTGAACTCTAAAATATTAGGCCTTATAATTGGCAACTGTACTGTGCGTCCTCTGGCAAAATTATTAAAATACCTGCTGTTAATACCCACCGTCTGAAAAGTTAGTACACGGCTGTGTACCTTGAACTCTAAAATATTAGGGCCTTATAATTGGCAACTGTACTGTGCGTCCTCTGGCAAAATTATTAAATACCTGCTGTTAATACCCACCGTCTGAAAAGTTAGTACACCGGCTGTGTACCTTGAACTCTAAAATATTAGGCCTTATAATTGGCAACTGTACTGTGCGTTCTCTGGCAAAATTATTAAAATACCTGCTGTTAATACCCACCGTCTGAAAAGTTAGTACACGGCTGTGTACCTTGAACTCTAAAATATTAGGCCTTATAATTGGCAACTGTACTGTGCGTCCTCTGGCAAAATTATTAAAATACCTGCTGTTAATACCCACCGTCTGAAAAGTTAGTACACGGCTGTGTACCTTGAACTCTAAAATATTAGGCCTTATAATTGGCAACTGTACTGTGCGTCCTCTGGCAAAATTATTAAAATACCTGCTGTTAATACCCACCGTCTGAAAAGTTAGTACACGGCTGTGTACCTTGAACTCTAAAATATTAGGCCTTATAATTGGCAACTGTACTGTGCGTTCTCTGGCAAAAATTATTAAAATACCTGCTGTTAATACCCACCATCTGAAAAGTTAGTACACGGCTGTGTACCTTGAACTATAAAATATTAGGCCTTATAATTGGCAACTGTACTGTGCGTCCTCTGGCAAAATTATTAAAATACCTGCTGTTAATACCCACCGTCTGAAAAGTTAGTACACGGCTGTGTACCTTGAACTCTAAAATATTAGGCCTTATAATTGGCAACTGTACTGTGCGTTCTCTGGCAAAATTATTAAAATACCTGCTGTTAATACCCACCATCTGAAAAGTTAGTACACGGCTGTGTACCTTGAACTATAAAATATTAGGCCTTATAATTGGCAACTGTACTGTGCGTCCTCTGGCAAAATTATTAAAATACCTGCTGTTAATACCCACCGTCTGAAAAGTTAGTACACGGCTGTGTACTTGAACTCTAAAATATTAGGCCTTATAAATTGGCAACTGTACTGTGCGTTCTCTGGCAAAATTATTTAAATACCTGGTGTAATACCCACCGTCTGAAAAGTTAGTACACGGCTGTGTACCTTGAACTATAAAATATTAGGCCTTATAATTGGCAACTGTACTGTGCGTCCTCTGGCAAAATTATTAAAATACCTGCTGTTAATACCCACCGTCTGAAAAGTTAGTACACGGCTGTGTACCTTGAACTCTAAAATATTAGGCCTTATAATTGGCAACTGTACTGTGCGTCCTCTGGCAAAATTATTAAAATACCTGCTGTTAATACCCACCGTCTGAAAAGTTAGTACACGGCTGTGTACCTTGAACTCTAAAATATTAGGCCTTATAATTGGCAACTGTACTGTGCGTCCTCTGGCAAAATTATTAAAATACCTGCTGTTAATACCCACCATCTGAAAAGTTAGTACACGGCTGTGTACCTTGAACTCTAAAATATTAGGCCTTATAATTGGCAACTGTACTGTGCGTTCTCTGGCAAAATTATTTAAATACCTGGTGTTAATACCCACCGTCTGAAAAGTTAGTACACGGCTGTGTACTTGAACTATAAAATATTAGGCCTTATAATTGGCAACTGTACTGTGCGTCCTCTGGCAAAATTATTAAAATACCTGCTGTTAATACCCACCGTCTGAAAAGTTAGTACACGGCTGTGTACCTTGAACTCTAAAATATTAGGCCTTATAATTGGCAACTGTACTGTGCGTCCTCTGGAAAAATTATTAAAATACCTGCTGTTAATACCCACCGTCTGAAAAGTTAGTACACGGCTGTGTACCTTGAACTCTAAAATATTAGGCCTTATAATTGGCAACTGTACTGTGCGTCCTCTGGCAAAATTATTAAAATACCTGCTGTTAATACCCACCGTCTGAAAAGTTAGTACACGGCTGTGTACCTTGAACTCTAAAATATTAGGCCTTATAATTGGCAACTGTACTGTGCGTCCTCTGGCAAAATTATTAAAATACCTGCTGTTAATACCCACCGTCTGAAAAGTTAGTACACGGCTGCAAAATATTGTAACAAAAAAAAATAAAATGCGGAGGGGGGCTAGCGGAATAGGACGTGGACGTGGACGAGGACGGGGGCGCGGAAATGCTGTTGGGGGCCTTGTTGAAGCCAGTGGGGATACAATGTGTGCTGGTGAGGATCAGCCAGGATCCCGCTCATCCAGAATCC
>ONZH01000832.1:0-78442 GCA_900303285.1 Rhinella marina
GACAACAACTTCACCACTGTCTGACAACCGTGTCTCCTCATCGTCCGACACCTCTTTGCAAACTTCTTTCACTAAGTCAACATTGTCATCATCATCATCATCATCACCCACAGACTGCGACAGTTGGAAAACTTGGGCATCGGGAACGAGGTCAGCAGCAACCTGAGAAGTGGTTTGTGACTCTGGGAAGGGTCCAGAAAACAGTTCCTGAGAGTATGCCGGATCGCATTCCATATTTTCCTGGGAGGGGGCAGACTGGGGGGAAGGAGGTTGAGGTGGAGGAGCCAGAGGAGTGCTCCCTTGAGTAACGTGGGTGGACTGCGTGGAAGACTGACTGGTGGATAAATTACTTGAAGCATTGTCCGCAATCCACGACATCAGCTGTTCGCACTGTTGTGGTTTCAACAGTCCTCTACCACGTGTCCCTGTAAGTTGAGACATGAAGCTAGGGAGTGTAGCTCTGCAGCGTTCCCCTGCTCCCTCATAAGCAGATACTGTCTCACCCTGCCCAGGACCACGGCCTCTGCCCCCTGCAGTAATTGAATGCCCATGCCCACGCCCTCGTCCTCGACCCTTAGCCCTGGGGTTCAACATTTTCTGTATATAAGTGTACTATATAAAAAAACAAAAAATAAATGGGCCTGCTGTACTGAAACCCACAAACTTGTTCAGTCTGGTTTAATTAAGTGACGTACAGAACGTGTCACCTGGACAGAAAATACGGATTGTAGTGAGTGGACTGCTGAACTGTGACACACAGAATGGTTCCACGCAGCTGTGTGAAATGGATTCGTATCACTGAGAAAAAACAACAAAAAAACAATTTTTTTAATATATTTTTTTCTTTTTAGATTTTTTTTTAGTTTTGTTTTTTTTGGAACGTGACGTGCAGAAACTATCGTAGACCTAACTCACACCCTGCTGACGGCTATTTTGACTGCGACCCAGACAAATGTCGCACAGAGATTTTTGTGATCAAGCTATATACGTGAGAGCAAAAGACCTTGTTGGATTAAGTGACGTACAGAAAGTGTCACCTGGACAGAAAATACGGATTGTAGTGAGTGGACAGCTGAACTGTGACACACAGAATGGTTCCACGCAGCTGTGTGAAATGGATTCGTATCACTGAGCTAAAACAACAAAAAACTATTTTTTTTATATATTTTTTTTTATATTTTTTTTTTAGTTTTGTTTTTTTTGGAACGTGACGTGCAGAAACTATCGTAGACCTAACTCACACCCTGCTGACGGTGGCTATTTTGACTGCGACCCAGACAAATGTCGCACAGAGATTTTTGTGATCAAGCTATATACGTGAGAGCAAAAGACCTTGTTGGATTAAGTGACGTACAGAAAGTGTCACCTGGACAGAAAATACGGATTGTAGTGAGTGGACAGCTTAACTGTGACACACAGAATGGTTCCACGCAGCTGTGTGAAATGGATTTGTATCACTGAGATAAAACAACAAAGAAACTATTTTTTTTATATATATTTTTTTATTTATTTTTTTTTTTTTGTTTGTTTTTTTTTGGAACGTGACGTGCAGAAACTATCGTACACCTAACTCACACCCTGCTGACGGTGGCTATTTTGACTGCAACCCAGACAAATGTCGCACAGAGATTTTTGTGATCAAGCTATATAAGTGAGAGCAAAAGACCTTGTTGGATTAAGTGACGTACAGAAAGTGTCACCTGGACAGAAAATACGGATTGTAGTGAGTGGACAGCTGAACTATGACACACAGAATGGTTCCACACTGCTGTATGAAATGGATTTGTATCACTGAGATATAACAATAAAAAAAAAAGGGTTATATATGGCGATAGCTGCACTACTAGTGCCAGCCAGCAAAGCCAGGAGACAAAAAAAAAATGTCTTGTAGCCCTTAGAAGGGCTGTTGGGTCCTTTTGAGATCACTCCTGCCTAACAAAGAACTAAATGCAGGCCCTAACACTCTCCCTGAAATGCAGCAGCTCTATCCCTAATGACATCCAGACAGCATCTGAGCCGAGCACCGCGGGCAGTCACTAGTATATTCCAGGGTCACCTGATCAGGCTAGCCAACCCCTGCTATCGACATGTAAGGGCCCCACTTGATGCTGGGTGTACCGCAGAGTCTCCTGGCTTGTGATTGGCTGAGTTTATAGGCGCCAAAAATGCACAATGCGGAAGTTGCCATTTCCTCGAGCATGGCGAGATACTCGTCCGAGCAGCGAGCACTTACGAGTACCGTAATACTCGAACGAGCACCAAGCTCGGACCAGCATGCTCGCTCATCTCTAGTGATTACACCTGTCACATCACACTTATATGTGTCATAACAGATTATTATCAAGATAGTATCCTCAATTATTAATTTATATTGAATTTCACCTACATTATTATGTTTACCATCATGATTCATACTGTTTCATTATGTCAATCATTACACACATTCATTATTGTTATTCACATCTATACATTAACAATTATGATTCCTACTAATACACAATTCAAGTCATGACACACTAATTTTGTTATGGTTGTATTTAATTCATTCTTAATAATCATTTATTCATATATTATTTATTATTGTCCATTCATCCATATAATATATTCATATTTTATACATACATAACTTATATACTGTGTTATCTTTACTGCCCTTAATTCATATACACTTTTTACTTTCCGTTTTTGAATTATGGTCCATGTCATTGCCAATTATATATGTCAAAGAAATATTTTACCTATGTAAATATACCAACACTCATATTAATCATGTTCACCTAATATATAATTATGTACTTCCTCTGGATCAACTTGTAGGAAAACAGGCCGAACTGGATGGACAGATGTCTTTTTTTGGCCTTATAAACTATGTTACTATGTTACTATTATATTGCATATACCACTATTATATAGAATTGTTAGCCATTCCATATATAATTCATGTACTTAATATTGAGTTTGTATATAAAGTTTCTGTTGATATATGTTGTCACACCAGTTCATGGCACTATACCAATAAAAATATTGTTGGCTTAAAGCGCGCTCTGTTCTGTGCATATGTCGGTCCGTGACGTGCCCCTGGCTCCGTAACGACACGGACTGTGCAATGCCATGCGCACTCTGAGCCTTCTGGACGCCATGGGCATGTCACGGGATCAACAGAATGGTACGGCAGGTTCCAGCGCGCCTTGTAATGAATGGAAACAAATTTTTATATAATTATTATCATCATCATCAGGTATGTGCGATATTTTAGCATTGGCTGACGTCATTCAACTTATTGCTTCACCTTTATTATTTGTTATATATCTCCTCTTATTGATTTGGCCTAATTCAAACTTGTATGTCTCATTTACTAGCCCAGCCCTCACTAGTATATATAATCCTCACTGTTACTACCCCCTGAGGAAGGTGACCACAAAACGTGCGTCGGGGCATGTGGTGGTCCTGTCCAGTACAGGTCTTCTACTGGTGGTTGATATTGCTAATTATTTTTATACTTGATTGTCTGTATTTGTTATATTCTTACCCCATTTGGCTATAAGTTCTCTATTAATCATGCTCACTAATTTTCCTGCTACCTTGGAATTATGTTTAATTAACCTCAATCATGCTACTGTTTTGAACTTATACCCAATTCCTATCAGTGTCTCTTTACTTACAATTGCGATATACCTTCTCCAACTATCATTCTATTTATTATTGCACTATCACTTTTTGTAGTCAATTCTGTGTTCTGACCACCTAAATAATGTTTTTATAGATTTTTTAATAATTCTGTTTGTTATTTTGATGTTAATTAAATAAATTGTGATACCATGATTAGTGTGTGGCAGAGTGATTGATTTGTACAATGTGTTCCATATACCTTTATTGTTTTTGTATTTGCATACTCGCATATGAGTTACAACTACTTTATTTGGGAAAATAGTTTTTGGTGTTTGTTTAGATGTTCATTTTCAAACTTCTGACGCAGAATTCTGTGGCGAGAATGCAAGAGAGGTTTTCTTGTGATTACTTTTCCATTAAGGCCATATTTCTACAGGTGTCACTGGACAGTAGACAGGGGCGTAGCTAAAGACTCATGGGCCCTGGTGCAAGAGTTCAGCTTGGGCCCCCCCCCTTCCCTCAGTGCTGGTGCACCTAGCTTTTCTGCCAGCCAAGTCAAAAACTGAACCCCTCCCCCCCCTATGCCAAATTCTCACCCTAACCTTTTCCCTCCTAACATTACATATATCACTACAGAACATACAGGGTAAGGCTACATTCACATGTTGTTTTTGCGGCCTCCGATCTGCATATTTTGCGTCTCAGATGCGGACCCATTCACTTCAATGAACACTGTGTGCTGTCCGCATCTGTATGTCCATTCCTATTTTTGTCTGTTTTGCAGACAAGGATAGGCATTGTTACAGTGGATCTCCAAAAAAAAAAGGATGCCATACGGAACATCATCCTTTTTTTGCGGATCCGCAATTTGCAGACTGCAAAACACAATGTTCGTGTGAATGTAGCCTAATACAGCGCCCCATACCTCTTACATCCAGTGACGTCTCCTCGGATGTAGATCTTCTCTTTCCTCATCTTCTCCTTTCAGACCAGACGCCATTTTTCAGCCATTTCTCATCTCTGCAGTTTGATAGAAAAAAATCTTAGTTTACTACTTTTCCATCATCCTCCCGTCTTCTGGACAAATCATCCTACCACCCCCAGTACTGTGCCACTAGTACCACACAGATAGTGCCCTTCAATAATTATTGGCACACAGTGTGCTAAAATAACTGCGCCCAGCAAATAGTGTCCCGTAATAGTGTGAACATAACGTGTCCCAGAAATAACTGCGCCCCCAGTGCCAGTAAAAATGCCCCCAGTGCTCCCGTGCCATTAAGAAATGTCCCCAGTGCTAGTAAAAATGCCCCCAGTGCTCCCGTGCCATTAAGAAATGCCCCCAGTGCCCCCATGTGCCAGTAACAAATGCCCCCAGTGCCCCCTTTTGCCGGTAAAAATGCCCCCAGTGCCCCCATGTGCCAGTAAAAATTTCCCCAGTGCCTATAATAATGCCCCCAGTGCCAGTAAAAATGATCCAGTGCCCCCTTTTGCCGGTAAAAATGCCCCCATGTGCCCCCAATAGACCTCCGGTCCAAGACTACAACAATAAAAAAAAAATAAACACTTATACTTACCTCCATGGAGCTGGCAGCGATGCGATGCAGGCCTCTTCCGGCCTGTGTCCCGCGCTGTACGGCTCAGGCGGCGCGATGACGGCGCGAGCCGGCCTCTGATAGGCTGCAGGCCTAGTGCCTGCAGCCTATCAGAGGAACGGGCAGGGGAGACGCCTCTCCCTCCCCTGCCCGCAGTACAGGCATCTGTATCGCCGTCCTCAGGATGACTATGGATCCTCTGTATCCTCAGGATACATCTCAGGATACAGATGACTATGGAGATGAGCGCTTCCACAATGGAAGCGCTCATCTCCCTCTGCCCCGCCGCCGCCCGCAACTATGCGCAGGGCCGCGCCACACCTGCCTAATTGGCGGTGCGGCCCTGCAAGTGGCAAGGGGGGCCCTCCACACTCCATTTAGCTGTATTGACGTGTTTCGGATGATAAAACGCATCAATACAGCTAAATGGAGTGTTGTATGTCCATTCGTGTATCTGGATTTTTCTAATAAAGGCTTTTGGATTTTATTCAACTGTGCTGGATCCTTTTAACTACACTCTGCCCTTTAACTAGCAGAAGCCATCCTGAGTGAGTGAATGAGGATACATCAAATTAGTTTAACCTAGTTCCTTGGAGAAGGACACCAACAAAGGAAAATTAAATGTCTTATCTAGGATTGGAAAAAGAAACTCCTAGAATTGATGATGACACCTCAAATACTAGGGCTTCTCATTCAAGAATAGTGATTCTTCTGCTGTGTGTGAGTAACTGACAGATTACCGTATTTTTCGCCCCATAAGACGCCCTTTTTCCCCCAAAAATGGGGGAAAAATGCCCCTACGTCTTATGGGGTGAATGCTAAAGAGCGCTTCCATTATGGAAGCACTCATTAGCACCGGAGGACCGGGAAGCGGTGAAGACTCTGTACTCACCGCTTCCTCGATCTCCGTTCGGCTGTGCTGCGCACAGCGTGAGGGCGCTCTGTGACCTCGCGCTGTGCACGCAGGGTCATAGCACAGCCGACAGGAAGAAGAAGAGAGAGTGCGGGCGGAGAGGAGCGTCGGCATCCAGGAGCAGGGGAGGTAAGTGGCTTTTTTATTTTTACTGGCATGTTGGGCTCATAATTGGGGACTAATAAGAGGCATGGAGGCTGAAGTGAGGCATAGGGAATCATATGGGGGCTGGAGTGAGGCATGGGGGCTGATATAAGGGCTAAAGTGAGGCATGAGGGCTGATATGGGGGCTAAAGTGAGGCATGGGGGCTGATATGCGAGCTAAAGTGAGGCATGGGGGCTGAAGTGATGGGCTGATATGTGGGCTAATTACAGGCATGGGGGCTAATTACACATATGAGGGCTAATTAAAGGCATTAGGGGCTGATATGGGGGCTAATTACAGGCATTGGGGGGTCACATGGGGGCTGAAGAGAGGCATGGGGCTCTTATCTGAGGTCTGATTGGGGGTCATTAACATTGGGATCTGAGCTGAGGTCTGATTGGGGTTTTATTAACATTGGGCGGTCTAATTGCTGGTCTGACCTGAGATCTAATGAAAAATATTTTTTTCTTACTCCCCTCCTCTAAAACCGAAAAATACGGTATATGTCATTTTTCAACTTTGGTCTGCCACAATACTTATCATATATATTATCTCCAATCTTTTTTATTTTGGGTTTTGTATTATCTGTTAAAGTTTATGCTTTAGTAAGGGTTTATATTGCAATGATAGTATATTGAATTGTATCCTAGTGTTATCATATTGTCAGGCAAAAAAAATCCTGCACACTTGTAGGTTGTCGAAGTTGGCCTCCCAGCTGGCACCACAAATGCACATAGGAGGAAAATGAGAAGACATAATTTAATGCCTGCCCATTTGCTGTCTGGGCGATGGGCATCTGGCAGAGGAAACAGGCTCCACAGGTGGCCCAGCCTCACAGCCTCAGAGTGTTTACATTTCACACCTCCAGCAGCCAGGCTGGAAGCAAGCTCCGCTGACAGGATGACTACCTGTTGGGGGGGATGAGCTTCTCATCTACAACAAAGAAAACTCCCCAGACATCCTGGAACCGGGAGTTCATAAGAAACTATGAAATTACCACACATCTTGGCCATACACTGGTCACATTTTTGAGACCCTGAGACTGGATGTTCTCTCGGTCTTCGTTTGCTTATAGCACACAGGGGAGGGGAGATACGGATACGAATAGAAGCCCAGCAGCAACGCCATGTTTGGTCTCAAAATGCACCAGGGATCCAGGTGGATCCATTGGTACCAAAACAATCTCCCTATGACCTTCCGGTGAGGAGTTAGGATCCATATTGGGTTTTTGGATTTCTGGCTACCATACCCAAGGGGAGGGGAAGTGGGATCCTCTCAGGTGGAGGGAGGGGCGTGACCGACTAAGGGTTAACCTCCCTTAGTGGCCTTTGTCATTCTCTAAAGGGAGGTCACGCCGTGTATTGTGTTTGGAGAGATCTGACGTCATTGCCTCCCGTGTGATTACAGCATCCAAGATTACAGCTTTATAGGACCACATACCTATCCGGTAACTGACTTTTATCTGTTAACTTTGACTGTACCATCACCTGTATTTACATATCTGATCATTGTATATATCCTGTGTGTATATAGTGTTGTGTCTAGTGTGCCCTTAAGGCAATTAAATATATACTTTAATCTTTTCTCCCGATCCACGAATCCCACACTTCCGTGTCTCGGTATTGCATTACATTCTTCCTGGGCTGGTTTCTGGCCCGATATAATACGATTAACAGACCGGGCTTATATCTAAAGGGGAACTGGTGGCAGTCTACCGGGCTGGCAGGGTTCTGTTTCACTGGGGCAGTGAAAGGGCTATCTCAGCTTGTCAGGGTTGTGAGCGAGTGTTGTGCCACGCCAGAGGTCGTGTAGGCCACCCTCTCTCACTCCCCGTGCCTCCCTGTGTCCGTGTGGACAGGAGGTGTCTGTGTAAAATTGTACCAAGCTGATCTTACGTATTCCAGGGAGGGTGTAACGTCACATCTTGGTCAAAGTGATGAGACCATATCGCGTGATCCCGACGTAGTGTGATGTCCGGAGGGCAGCGAGAAGTGGTTTGTCACAGCACGATAAATCTGGCAACTGAGCAGGCCAAGGAAGTGTTGCAATCTGGCAGACACATTCCTGGGAAACCTTTGAAATGTGTGAGCAAGCATATGCTGCTGAAAAATATCAGTTGGGAGCCCTCCCATGAGAGGCAACACATGTGGCTAAAGGATGTCCTGCACATATTGCTAAACTGTTACTGTGCCTCGTATTACTATGAGGGGAGACCGACTGTTGTATGTGATGACTCCCCAGATCACCAGCTGTGGCAGTGTGTTGCTTCATAGCAAAGACTAGATTGAAGCTCTCACTACAAGGCCACTGTACTCGAAACTGACCATCGTGGGATCCCAAATAGTAACTGGGTTTGTCGCTAAAGACGATACAGTTCCAGTCCATGGCAGTCCAGGCTTCTCATTTATGACACCCCTGCAAATGAAGGAGGCGGTGGCTGTCTGTCTATGGCAGGACAGGTAAGGGGCACTGTGACACAAATTTTTCTCTTATTAAGTACCTGGAAATGCTCCAGACAGAGACAGGGGTGTGTAATGAAGGTGCCACCTGTATCTTGATGGTGAACAAAAAATCTGTGGGAGTTACTTGTGCTTGTCAGTGGATCAACCAATCCTCTCCACCGGTGGTCTGTTTGGGCTGTCCAGGGCTTCCTTTGCTGTGTATGCATGCCCTCACATAACCACAGCTCCCAACACCTCCTAAGAGCTGGTCAGGATGGCCAAGATGGTGGGATATTCTTCAAAACAACAATCCTGTTCCTCTCAATCCATTGATTCTCAAAGTCTGTTAATTGTTAACTCTAGCAGTCAAAGATCTCTTACCAAGAGGTACACTACACAAATGTAGCTTCTGGGAGCCTATTGATAGGGCAGTGGGGGAATCACTTTTACACTCTCTTGTGGCAAGACCCACTGTCTAATTCGACCACAATTGTCATCATTTACATATCTGCCTGAGACATAACTGCATGCCGAGTGTTGCTGCAATCTGACATGTCTATTGCAATGCATTATTTTTTTTGTGTCATTGAGTGTAGTTCATTATCCAGATCCCTTTACTCCCTCATCATAGTAGATGGGAAGGATCGGGGGCGGGGGGCAGTGGGTGTAAAAAATTAGATTTTCTGATGACTGACTTGACAATGACACTGGACGTTCTGCTACAACTGAAGAACATGCATGGTGACTGTTGCTATATTAGAAATTGAAGGCTTATCACAAAGAAGGTAACTGGGGGAAGTATTGAAGAGATATGCACGTTAAGGGACAGGGATCACTATAATTAAAATATATCTTGTAATTTCAGCTTGTGGTGTTCAACTATAACATCTGAAACTGGTAAATTGACAGTTACTGGAATGAAAATGTATCTCTAGTCATAATTAGGTTCTCCAACGACTTTGTGGTTCATCTCCCAGGCCCCCATTATCAGTAGAAGTCCTCCTGTCCCTGTTCAATCTTTTGATAATCTTCTAGAATCTAGGATTAAAATCCACCCTCTTAGCTATTGTTTTAGACTTTATCCCATTACATAACTATGCTAAAAGTATAAATGTAGAATATGTTTTTCTATAAACTTCTAACAGTGTGTTGTACAGAAAGAGTACATCATTTATCTTTTTTTTGCTATACTGAAAGTAAATTCAAATTCATACAGTTTCCAGTGATTTATCTGTTCCTTGCAGATGACCATGACCATTTCCGGACAGATGCAAGTAATGGAACCAGAACGCAGACTTTCTTTTCCTTACATTAGTGCCACAGTCACCCGTAATAGCTGGTCAATTAGTAATCATTACTGTGAAAAAGGAAATTAATGTTTTCACAAAATTCAAAGCCACAGAAAATGTAATTACATATCCACACAGCAGCGCATTGACCACAAGGTTCAGACAATGACTTAAATTACAATTTAATCTAATATATACTTTACTGAAACCATTTCCTGTAATATGTCAGTCAGTAAAGTTTTTTGCCTATTTCGTAATAGGTGCAGCTGGAATAGCATGGATTCGGCTAATATGACCTCCAAAAAAATGTTATGTTATCTGTCCACATTAGTTCTTCTCCTAATCTTCTATCCTTCAAAATAATGTCTTATAAGGAGAAAGTAAACTATTCCTATTTATCTAGTAATAAAGAAGAATGTTGACTCATTAACTTTTATAAGATCATATATTTCTCAGGAAAAGTAATCACTGTTTTGTATAACTCGCTAGATCCATAAGGGTTCCAATAGCTTTAACCTCTTCAGGACCAGCTTATTTTGGGCCTTTAGGATTATGCATTTTTTCACATCATCTCACTCCAAGAACCATCTTTTTTTTATTATGATTTTTTTTTTTTGCTGCATGAATTGTATTTTTCAATGGCACCATACTGGGGTACATATTGACACATTGATTGACTTTTATTAAAGGGGTTGTCCGAGTTATGAAAAAATATATATAGCACTTTAAATCTGATGGGCAGCAATATATAACTAAGTTAAGCAAGTTTCAGGCAAAAAAAATCTATATTTCCTCATTTCCCTGGTTCTCTTCTGGCCTTTGTTTACCTGCAGTAATAACAATCTCAGCCCCTCCCCCTTCCTGCTCTGCAAAGGTTAGTGAATACAAGAGCTGCCCTGAGTGACATGTCTGTCTGCTGGAATACTCAGCAGCATGTTGTATGTGTAGGACTACAAGTCCCAGCTGTACAATGACACTGCTGATACACACAGGAAATTCTCCCTACCTGTTCTTGTGCAAAACAATTCCTCTACAGCTCCTGTGCCCAGCATTTGTCTCCTCACTGCCTGCAGTGTAAAGCCTGTTGTAAAGCCTCGAGCCCTCAGTGTGTTCTGGCTGAAGGGGTTAATGTTTTATCTGAAGGAATCCAGGGAGAGAGCAGATAGCAGAACGGCAGTGCAGGGGGATGTGGCCAGCAGGGCCGGACTGGCCGTCTGGCACTTCTGGCAAATGCCAGAAGGGCCGCTGCCCTCCGTGGGCCGGTCCAGTCCACCCTTGCAGGGCCGCACCGCCAATTAGGCAGGTGCGGCGCGGCCCTGCGCATAATTGCGGGCGTCGGCGGGGCAGAGGGAGATGAGCGCTTCCATTGTGGAAGCGCTCATCTCCATAGTCATCTGTATCGCCGTCCTCAGGACGGCGATACAGATGCCTGTATTGTACTGAGGCAGGGGAGAGGCGTCTCCCCTGCCCGTTCCTCTGATAGGCTGCAGGCACTAGGCCTGCAGCCTATCAGAGGCCGGCTCAGGCGGCGCGATGACGTCATCGCGCCGCCTGAGCCGTACAGCGCGGGACACAGGCCGGAAGAGGCCTCAGCGCATCGCTGCTGGAGGTAAGTATAAGTGTTATTTTTTTTTATTGTAGCACCGACCGACGCTCTATTGGGGGCACATGGGGGCATTTTACTGGCACATGGGGGCATTTTTACTGGCACAATGGGGGCACCGGGGGCATTTTTACTGCACTGGGGCATTTTTACTGGCACAATGGGGGCACTGGGGGCATTTTTATGGGCACTGGGGGCATTTTTACTGGCACATGGGGGCATTTTTTACTGGCACAATGGGGCACTGGGGGCATTTTTACGGGCACTGGGGGCATTTTAACTGGCACTGGGGACATTTTTATGGGCACTGGGGACATTTTTACTGGCACATGGGGCACTGGGGGCATTTTTACTGGCACTGGGGCATTTTTACTGGCACATGGGGCACTGGGGGCATTTTTACTGACACAATGGGGCACTGGGGGCATTTTTACTGGCACTGGGGGCATTTTTACTGGCACATGGGGCACATGGGGGCATTTTTACTGGCACTGGGGGCATTTTTACTGGCACATGGGGCACTGGGGGCATTTTTACTGGCACTGGGGCATTTTTACTGGCACTGGGGGCATTTTTACTGGCACATGGGGCACTGGGGGCATTTTTACTGGCACTGGGGGCATTTTTACTGGCACTGGGGGCATTATTATAGGCACTGGGGCCATTTTTACTGGCTCATGGGGCACTGGGGGCATTTCTTACTGGCACATAATTTGGGGGGCATCTATGGGTGGGGAGCACTTCTTACTGGCACATTATTGGGGTGAAATTTTGGGGGCACTTCTTACTGGCACATTGGAAGCATTATTATTTCTGGGGCACAGTGGGGACATTAGTACTGTTGGGGGCACTATTACTAACAAGTGCACTCTGGCAGAGAATTATATTAGTTGGGACTTTGGGGGGCACTATTACTGTGGGGGGCACTATTACTGTGGGGGGCACCCTGGCACAGTATCAGCACAGTTATTTCTGGGGGACGTTATGTTCACACTATTACGGGGCACTATTTGCTGGGCGCAGTTATTTTAGGGCATTGTGTGCCAATAATTATTGAAGGGCACTATCTGTGTGGTACTAGTAGCACAGTACTGGAGGTGGTAGGATGATTTGTCCAGAAGATGGGAGGATGATGGAAAAGTAGTAAACTAAGATTTTTTTTCTGTCAAACTGCAGAGATGAGAAATGGCTGAAAAATGGCGTCTGGTCTGAAAGGAGAAGATAAGGAAAGAGAAGATCTACATCAGAGGAGACGTCACTGGATGTAAGAGGTATGAGGCGCTGTATTATACTGGATGTACGAGGTATGAGGCGCTGTATTAGGCTACATTCACACGAACATTGTGTTTTGCGGTCTGCAAATTGCGGATCCGCAAAAAAAGGATGATGTTCCGTATGGCATCCGTTTTTTTTTGCAGATCCACTGTAACAATGCCTATCCTTGTCTGCAAAATATGCAGATCGGAGGCTGCAAAAACAACTGTGGTGTGAATGTAGCCTCACCCTGTATGTTCTGTAGTGATACACGTAATGTTAGGAGGGAAAAGGTTAGTTTACACAGGGTGATGTGCGCCGGACAGATTGGATCTTTTGTACAAACCAAAAGATCCAATCAGCCGATGAACGAGCGTTTTACTCGTTCGTCGCTGATTAGGGCCACTTTTACACGGGCCGATTATCGGCACTAGCGTTCCTAGGAAAGCTTTTTCGGCCGATAATCGGCCCGTGTAAAAGGACCTTTACACATCAATCTGTGTAATAGGGCCACTGATGAACTGAAAGACTTTTGACATGTCACAGAGACATATCAAAAGTTTTCATCAGTCCAGGTCTGAGTTCTAGACCCGTACCCTATCAGGAGATATAGCTTTTCCATCTCTCTCTGCAGGGGGCGGTTTATTTACCTTGTTTGGTGTGGTTTACGTTTATTAAATTATTATATTTTAATAATTTTTAGGGCCTCTAAAAGGGTTGGCTGTGACTTTAAAAAGTCGAGGCATGTGGGCCTCTTTGATTTCAAAATGCCAGGGCTGAATTTCAGTCCCAGTCCGGCCCTGGTGGCCAGTGACGTCTCATGTACAGACTGTTATCTGATCTCTGAAGCTTGTGCACGAAACATCACAGAGCAGGGAGATAAGGTGACATCACAGGTCATGTGACCCTCAGTGAACTCTGAGAAACCAGCAGCTTTAAAAGCACAAAGTGTATGGGAAAGTTGTTATACTTGACAAGTTAGTAACATGCAAAGAACAAAAAAATAACTTGGACAACCCCTTTAACTACCTTTCCTTGTGGGGTAATATAAAAAACCCCTGCAATTTTGCCATTGTTTTATGCATTTTTTGCAACCCCGTTAACTATTCTTTTTTTTTTTTTTAAACAAAAATAGAAACCTTTCTGTGTCATCCTATATTTCTGAGTATTCACTTTTGAATTTTTTTTGTCAATGGAGCTTTGTGAGGGCTATTTTTTATGAAGTTTTCAATTATATCATTTTGGTACATATGACTTTGATCACTTTTTATTCTATTGCCATCCCCGTAACATGAATGTACATCGAGGTGTGGGAGGTAAGTCCTCAACTTTATGTACAGTTATGTTGGTGTGGGGATAGGGTTAATAGTTCCAAATTTTACAGTTTCTTCTCCCACCATTCTTCCATTTTCAAACAGATTTAAGGCTCATACAGCTTTAAAGTTTTTGCTCCCACCATACTTCCATCTGTTATACTGCACTTACACATATCAATAGGCCCATCCAGGAACTGTATGTGCTTCCAATTTGAAAGCCACATGTGAGTCTTACATTGTTGTACAGAGACACCATACAGCAGCAAATAAAGTGCTCTGTAATTTGGGCCTTCAGAATTGCCATGTGCATAATGTTGTTTCCAAGTCTAAAATCTAGTTAGATATGTAACTTAAAACTCTTTGGCCCCAACTCAATATCTGCAAAAGAAGCATCCATTTACCATGAGCTAATTATAATACTGATATCTTTTTATGGAGCAGAAGGACGCATAGGCCCCCAAGGCACCCTGACCATGGTGTGCCTCACCTTCTGCACCCCACAAGTGGTAAGAATGACACATGGAATAGATTTGATAGAGAAAACAACTTTAGCATTCAATAATTGTAATTAAACAGATTAAACAAAGCTTTGGATAGCTATTGATGACATGATATATCTAATTGTGTATTAGTCTTTTTATACCGAGACATAAATCCATTATCCCTATATTACACGTTATGACAAAACAGTGGCTACATTTTGTATTATGTTTTGTTTGATCTTTTTGTTTTTTTAATTTGGAGTGTTAAACACATTTCGGGCAACTTTAGCCTTACTGCTTTTGAAGTTGGCGCTGGAACAATCAAACCTAGAATCGGGTTACTTCATGTAGGCGTCGACATCATATGTAGATATCACCCCTAAAATGAAAGACGCCTTTAAATATTAGATATTGACACAACACTGCAAAATAGACAAAAAGACAGAGCCCTTGAGAATTACTTTTTAAACAAATTAAAGTGAAAATCTGGAAAATCTGTATTTGATTATGAAGAATATTGTTTATTAGTGACGTAATGAATGATCACTGCAGCACTGATGCATTCCCTTCTGATTTCTATGAGAAGATTAATGTGAAAACATCTTTGTATTACTCCCTATTACATCTTCTTCAATAATCTTGATCTGTCCCACCAAGTACCCTTAAAAGGAATCCAGTGTCTATAAATGACATGCCAAAAGAGATTAGCGAGCATACTCGTCCGAGCTTGGTGCTCGTTCGAGTATTACGGTACTCGTAAGTGCTCGCTGCTCGGACGAGTATCTCGCCATGCTCGAGGAAATGGCAACTTCCGCATTGTGCATTTTTGGCGCCTATAAACTTAGCCAATCACAAGCCAGGAGACTCTGCGGTACACCCAGCATCACGTGGGGCCCTTACATGTCGATAGCAGGGGTTGGCTGGCCTGATCAGGTGACCCTGGAATATACTAGTGATGTCCGGCGGTGCTCGGCTCAGATGCCGTCTGGATGTCGTTAGGGATAGAGCTGCTGCATTTCAGGGAGAGTGTTAGGGCCTGCATTTAGTTCTTTGTTAGGCAGGAGTGATCTCAAAAGAACCCAACAGCCCTTCTAAGGACTACAAGACATTTTTTTTTGTCTCCTGGCTTGGCTGGCTGGCAGGCACTAGTAGTGCAGCTATCGCCATATATAACCCTTTTTTTTTATTGTTATATCTCAGTGATACAAATCCATTTCACACAGCTGCGTGGAACCATTCTGTGTGTCACAGTTAAGCTGTCCACTCACTACAATCCGTATTTTCTGTCCAGGTGACACTTTCTGTTCGTCACTTAATCCAACAAGGTCTTTTGCTCTCACATATATAGCTTGATCACAAAAATCTCTGTGCGACATTTGTTTGGGTCGCAGTCAAAATAGCCACCATCAGCAGGGTGTGAGTTAGCTCTACGATAGTTTCTGCACGTCACGTTCCAAAAAAAACAACACTAAGAAAAAAAATATAAAAAAAATATATATATAAAAAAAATTGTTTCTTTGTTGTTTTAGCTCAGTGATACGAATCCATTTCACACAGCTGCGTGGAACCATTCTGTGTGTCACAGTTCAGCTGTCCACTCACTACAATCCGTATTTTCTGTCCAGGTGACACTTTCTGTACGTCACTTAATCCAACAAGGTCTTTTGCTCTCACGTATATAGCTTGATCACAAAAATCTCTGTGCGACATTTGTCTGGGTCGCAGTCAAAATACCCACCGTCAGCAGGGTGTGAGTTAGGTCTACGATAGTTTCTGCACGTCACGTTCCAAAAAAAACAAAACTAAAAAAAATATAAAAAAAAGAAAACATATTAAAAAAATTGTTTCTTTGTTGTTTTAGCTGAGTGATACAAATCCATTTCACACAGCTGCGTGGAACCATTCTGTGTGTCACAGTTCAGCTGTCCACTCACTACAATCCGTATTTTCTGTCCAGGTGACACTTTCTGTACGTCACTTAATCCAACAAGGTCTTTTGCTCTCACGTATATAGCTTGATCACAAAAATCTCTGTGCGACATTTGTTTGGGTCGCAGTCAAAATAGCCACCGTCAGCAGGGTGTGAGTTAGCTCTACGATAGTTTCTGCACGTCACGTTCCAAAAAAAAACAAAACTAAAAAAAATATATATATATATAAAAAAAATAGTTTCTTTGTTGTTTTAGCTCAGTGATACGAATCCATTTCACACAGCTGCGTGGAACCATTCTGTGTGTCACAGTTCAGCTGTCCACTCACTACAATCCGTATTTTCTGTCCAGTTGACACATTCTGTACGTCACTTAATTAAACCAGACTGAACAAGTTTGTGGGTTTCAGTACAGCAGGCCCATTTATTTTTTGTTTTTTTTATATAATACACTTATATACAGAAAATGTTGAACCCCAGGGCTAAGGGTCGAGGACGAGGGCATGGGCGTGGGCGTGGGCATTCAATTACTGCAGGGGGCAGTGGTCCTGGGCAGGGTGAGACAGTACCTGCTGATGAGGGAGCAGGGGAACGCCGCAGAGCTACACTCCCTAGCTTCATGTCTCAACTTACAGGGACACGTGGTAGAGGACTGTTGAAACCACAACAGTGCGAACAGCTGATGTCGTGGATTGCGGACAATGCTTCAAGTAATTTGTCCACCAGTCAGTCTTCCACGCAGTCCACCCACGTTACCCAAGGGAGCACTCCTCTGGCTCCTCCACCTCAACCTCCTTCCCCCCAGTCTGCCCCCTCCCAGGAAAATTTGGAATGCGATCCGGCATACTCTCATGAACTGTTTTCTGGACCCTTCCCAGAGTCACAAACCACTTCTCAGGTTGCTGCTGACCTCGTTCCCAATGCCCAAGTTTTCCAACTGAGGCGGAGGCGAGTGCTGCACCAGAACAGGTTGGAAGAGGCAGTGGTGTGGCCAGAGGGAGAAGCAGGACCAGAGCTGGTGCATCAGCAGCAACTGTTTCACGTAGTGAAGCTCCCGTGGCGAGGCCTAGATGTTCGCAAGTCTGGAGGTTCTTTAAAGAAAGTGAGGATGACCGACGGACTGTGGTGTGCAACCTGTGCCACACCAGGATCAGCAGGGGTGCCACCACTACTAGCCTAACCACCACCAGCTGCCCAGGCATATGAGTGCTAAACACCCCACTCAATGGAACCAAGGCCGTTCACCACCTCCTGCGGGTCACACCGCTGCTCCTTCCGCTGTGTCACTCGCTGCCTCTGCTATTCAACCCCTTGCCCAGGACCCCGGCACGAGCTCCTCCCGCCGGAAAACCACACCTTCGCCTCCACGATCCTCCACAGTGTCCACCAATGTGTCCCAGCGCAGCGTTCAGCTGTCTTTACAGCAGACGCTGGAGCACAAGAGGAAATACAGTTCCACCCACCCACATGCCCAAGCCCTCAACGTCCACATCTCCAAATTGCTGAGCCTGGAAATGCTGCCCTATAGGCTGGTAGAGACCGAGGCCTTTTCGCAATCTCATGGCGGTGGCTGCCCCTCAGTATTCGGTCCCCAGCCGCCACTATTTTTCCCGATGTGCCGTCCCATCCCTACACCAGCACATGTCACAGAACATCATCCGTGCCCTGACCAACGCTGTTTCTGAGAAGGTCCACCTAACCACGGACACGTGGACAAGTGCTGCCAGGCAGGGACACTATATCTCACTGACGGCACATTGGGTTAACTTGGTGGAGACTGGGACCGAGACTGACCCTGGGGCCGCTCATGTACTGCCCACACCGAGGATTGCGGGGCCTACCTCGGTCACGGTCTCTCAGACGTACTATGCCTCCTCCTCCGACCCCTCCTCCTCCTCCTCCACCGAATTACCATCCGTGGGCACGGCGCCTTCAGTCGGTAGCTCTAGGCGCAGCAGCAGTGCCGTGGGTAAGCGCCAGCAGGCGGTGCTCAAACTGCTGAGCTTAGGTGACAAAAGGCACACTGCCCAAGAGCTGTTACAGGGCATCACGGCGCAGACCGATGTGTGGTTGGCACCGCTGAACCTCAAGTCAGGCATGGTTGTGTGTGACAACGGGCGTAACCTGGTGGCGGCTCTGCAACTCGGCAGACTGACACATGTGCCATGCTTGGCCCACGTGTTCAATCTCATAGTTCAGCGGTTCCTCAAGACATACCCCAATCTGTCTGATTTGCTCACCAAGGTGCGCCGCATCTGTGCGCATTTCCGCAAGTCCACCACAGATGCTGTCACTCTCAGGGCAGCGCAGCGCCGCCTACAACTGCCCACTCACCAACTGTTGTGCGACGTGCCCACGAGATGGAATTCGACATTAAACATGTTATCCAGAGTTTACCAGCAGCGCAGAGCGATTGTAGACTGCCAGATGTCAACTTCCACCAGAACTGGTAGTCAGGTCACTCAGATTCCTCAAGTCTACAATGAGGAGTGGACGTGGATGTCTGATATCTGCCAGGTGTTGACCAACTTTGAGGAGTCAACACAGATGGTCAGCGGCGATGCCGCCATTATCAGCCTCACCATCCCACTGCTTTGCCTGTTGAAAAACTCACTGCTCAGCATGAAGTCGGATGCTTTGCGCTTGTCACAAGAGACGGTGGAGGAAGATAAGTCGCTTGATAGCCAGAGCACCCTCCGGTCTGTTTCTCAGCGCGTATCGGAGGAGGGGGATGAGGATGAGGCGGAAGAGGAGGAGAATGTCGGCGAGACAGTAGAGGGTACCAGTGCTCAGTCCTTAACTCTTGAGCGTGTATGGGCTGAAGAGGAGGACTTGGAGGAGGAGGAGGAGGAAATGGAGAGTCAGGCCAGTGAGGAGAGGGAATTCTTACGTGTTGGGACTCTGGCGCACATGGCAGACTTCATTTTAGGCTGCCTATCCCGTGACCCTCGCGTTAGAAGAATTTTTTCAAACACCGATTACTGGGTGTTCACTCTTTATATGAACTAGGACAGACTGAAGCTCCACATAGACTACAACAATTACTATAACAAGGACACAGACAGATGTCAAACGGATCAAGGCAAAACATGGTACAGCAGACGAGAAAGACATAGTAACATAGTTTATAAGGCCGAAAAAAGACATCTGTCCATCCAGTTCGGCCTGTTTTCCTATAAGTTGATCCAGAGGAAGGCAAAAAAACCCCGTGAGGTAGAAGCCAATTTTCCCCACTTTAGGGGGAAAAAATGCCTTCCCGACTCCAATCAGGCAATCAGAATTACTCCCTGGATCAACGACCCATCTCTAGTAGCTATAACCTGTAATATTATTACCCTCCAAAAATACATCCAGGCCTCTCTTGAACTCTTTTAGTGAACTTACCATCACCACCTCCTCAGGCAGAGAGTTCCATAGTCTCACTGCTCTTAAGGTAAAGAATCCTCTTCTATGTTTGTGTACAAACCTTCTTTCCTCCAGACGCAGAGGATGTCCCCTCGTCAGAGTCACAGTCCTAGGGATAAATAGATCATGGGAGAGATCTCTGTACTGACCTCTGATATATTTATACATAGTTATTAGATCTCCCCTCAGTTGTCTTTTTCTAAAGTGAATAACCCTAATTTTGATAATCTTTCTGGGTACTGTAGTCCACTCATTCCAGGTATTACTTTAGTTGCCCTCCTTTGAACCCTCTCCAGCTCTGCTATGTCTGCCTTGTTCACAGGAGCCCAGAACTGTACACAGTACTCCATGTGTGGTCTGACTAGTGATTTGTAAGGACTATGTTCTCATCACGGGCATCTATGCCCCTTTTGATGCAACCCATTATCTTATTGGCCTTGGCAGCAGCTGTCTGACACTGGTTTCTGCAGCTTAGTTTGCTGTTCACTAAAATTCCTAGGTCCTTTTCCATGTCAGAGTTACCCAATATTTTACCATTTAGTATGTACTGGTGACTTGCATTATTCCTTCCCATATGCATAACCTTACATTTGTCAGTGTTAAACCTCATCTGCTACTTCTCTGCCCAAGCCTCCAGTCTATCCAGATCCATCTGTAGCAGTGTACTGTCCTCTTCTGTGTTAATTACTTTACACAGTTTAGTGTCATCTGCAAAAATTGATATTTTACTGTGCAAGCCTTCTACAAGATCATTAATAAATATATTGAAGAGAATAGGGCCCAATACTGACCCCTGTGGTACCCCACTAGTGACAGCGACCCAATCTGAGTATATACCATTAATAACCACCCTCTGTTTTCTATCACTGAGCCAGTTACTTACCCACATACAGACATTTTCTCCCAGGCCAAGCATTCTCATTTTATATACTAACCTTTTATGTGGTACAGTGTCAAATGCTTTGGAGAAGTCCAGATATATGACATCCATTGATTCGCTGCGGTCCAGTCTAGAACTTACCTCCTCATAGAAACTGATTAAATTGGTTGATGACCGATCCCTCATGAAGCCATGCTGATATGGAGTAATTTGCTTATTTTCATTGAGGTACTCCAAGATAGCATCTCTTAGAAAACCCTCAAACAGTTTAGCCACGACAGATGTTAAACTTACCGGCCTATAGTTCCCGGGCTCTGTTTTTGGACCCTTTTTGAATATTGGCACCACATTTGCTATGCGCCAATCCTGTGGAAAACTCCCTGTCAGTATAGAGTCCTTAAATATCAGAAATAAGGGTCTAGCGATGACATTACTTAATTCTCTTAGGATACGTGTGTGTATGCCATCCGGTCCTGGCGATTTGTCTATTTTAATCTTTTTAAGACGCAGCTCTACTTCTTCCTGAGTCAGACAGGGCACTATTAATGGGGAATTTACTTTTATATTCTGCATTTCATCTGACAGTTTATTTTCCTCAGTGAATACAGTGGAGAAAAAGATATTTAGTAGCTTTGCTTTCTCCTCATCGCTCTCTGCAACTCCCCCCTCATTACTCTGTAAGGGGCCGACACCTTCAGGTTTATACTTTTTACCATTTATATAATTAAAGAACATTTTAGGGTTAGTTTTACTCTCTTTGGCGCTTAATCTCTCGGTCTCTAGTTTGGTTGTTTTTATTTGTCTTTTACATATTCTATTTTTTTCCTTGTAGTTTTTCAACACTTCCTCACTCCCCTCCTGTTTTAGTGATTTAAATGCTGTTTGTCATTTATTGCTTTCTTTACAGCTCTATTTATCCACATTGTTTTTTTCTTGTTCCTTAACCTTTTATTCCCATAAGGTATATACCTCTCACAATTAGATATTAGGATGTTTTTAAAAATATTCCATTTTGTGGCTGTATTTTTATTTTTGAGGACTTTGTCCCAGTTAGTTAGGCCTATGGCCTCTCTTAGTTGGCTAAATTTTGCTTTTTTGATGTTTGGTATTTTTGTTCCTCCCTGAAGAAACGCTCTTTTGAATGACAGTTGGAAGGTTATTATATTATGGTCACTATTTCCCAGGTGTCCCCCCACCTGCACATCTGTTGTTCTGTCAGGTCTATCGGTTAATACTAAGTCCAGTATGGCCGTCCCTCTAGTCGGGTCCTGAACCAGTTGGGAAAGGTAATTGTCTTTGGTTATTTCCAAGAACCTGTTTCCTTTATGAGATATGACATGACAAGAAAAGACATGCATGCAAAACCTAGGCAGGTCATAGTACTCAAGATACAAATCCAACACTGACACATAACTCAGGAACTAATATAGCAGACTAAAACAAGCACATTAGTTAGACAGATACACACAGAAAGAAGCATTAAACCCTACAAGGCACACATAGCACACAGCAAGCAAGGGCAATTAACCCCTATAAACACAATAGACCTGTTCACACCACAAGCACTGCCATACTGACACATGGCCCTAGATAAACACCCACACGTATTTGGGAACCAGCCCACATGGCATACAGTGGAAAACACAAACAGATATCACAACACTAGTCTATACTGCAGGGCTGGCCAACCTGTGGCTCTCCAGCTGTTGCAAAACTACAACTCCCAGCATGCCCAGTCTGCCTACAGCTATCAGCCTACAGCAGGGCATGGTGGGAATTGTAGTTTTACAACAGCTGGAGAGCCTCAGGTTGGCCAGCCCTGCTATACTGTAACTATTTTTTTCAATGTTTTAATAAATTTCTCTCTTTCTCACTCTCCAAAATTTGTCCAAATTAAATCACCAAAAATTCACATTCAGATGCACATCCTCTGACAGTCCATGTGCCCAGATTGAAATCTGCTGTAAATTTGTAGTTTTTGCAAAATTTGTGTTGAATCCAATTAGTTTAGAATTTGTTTACGCATATATAATAGGCTCAACGTGAAATAAAAAAAAGAATACTGCTTTTTTTTTTTACTGTGACCATCTGCATAGGAAAGTGTAGCAGACTATGCTTTTCTATGCAGTGAAAAAAGGTAAGGGGCAAACCAACCCAGCATGTGCCGAAAGAATACTCTGGGTGTAAAAACATCAGGGTGTGAACAGAGCCTAAGAGTGCATTCACATGACTGTATAAATGGATCCGCATCCGTTCCGCAATTTTTATTCATTTCAATGGGGCTGCAAAAGTGTACTGTCCACATATGTTGTTCCGTTCCGCGGCCCCGCCAAAAATATAAAGCATGTCCTATTCTTGTCCGCGGACAAGAATAGGCATTCTCTATATAGCGTCAGCCATGTGCGGTCCGCAAAATGCAGAACGCACACGGCCGGTATCCGTGTTTTGCGGATTCGCAAAACAATTACGGTCATGTGAATGTAGCCTAATTCTTCAAAGAAAAAAATATTTAATGCACTAACAAAATAGATGCAAACAATATATACTGTATAAACTAAGCCTGCATTCTGATATGATAAAATCTGAGACTCATAGCCAATATATTTTGATCAAAACACATCTGTGCCCACCTACCCAGCGCCAAGGTAGTCTCAGTTTAGGCAGGTCCTATGCTAAACCTACCTATGCCAAGGCGCTCTCTGCATCCAGCAACCAATGAGAGGAGGAGCAACACACCATATGTGCAGAGTCTGCGCTCCTGGACATAGATGCCCAACGGCATAGGTAGGTTTACTGTAGGACCTGCCTGAACTGAGACCACCTTGGTGCTGGGTAGGTGGGCATAGATTTATTTTGATCAAAATTAGAGATGAGCGAATCATGCAAAATTTTATTTGCGGAACATTCGCCGAACTTTTCCTAAGATTCGTATATTCGACGAATAGATTCGTTGAATTTGCGTACAAAATATACGTAATTATATGGCTTACATATAAGCGTACAAATTGCGTACGAAAATGACGGGCTTTGCTGGAGAGGAATGGTGGAGCAGGAGGAATGCTCTGAGTCTGACCCCTGGCTTCATATGGATACTGTATCAGCAGATGACAGCAGATTATCCGGCTGAGACTGAGATGAGCGTGCCATCCACTCCACTACCTCATCCACTTTCTCCTCCACTACACTTTTGAGCCTTGGTGGGTTAGCCCGGTGGAACACCGGCCAAGTATTGCGAATACTACTAGTAGATGCTCCAGCTACAGGTCCTTTGGTATTTCTGCCCTGTGCCACCTTCTCCTTTTTTTTTAGAGCTCGAGGTCTGGCTGGAACTGGACCCCTTTTGCTTATCCATTCCAGACATTTTTCAATTCACTCTGTGGACCTGCAGCTGGTCTTTGTCCCTGTATCTCCCTGTCTCTCCCTATCTCTCCCTGTCTCTCTCTGCCTGATTAATTACTAGCCCTGCACTGGCCCTGCACTGGCCCTGCACTTGCTCTGCAGTATACCTGCAGTATCCCTGATATGTGTAATATGGATTCCCAGATCAATTACACCCCAGTTTTCACAAAACAGGTCTCAGAGTCTCAGAACTTCACACACAGTGCTTCTGCTCGTCTCAGCAGTCGCAGCAGAAGTGATGCGTCACTGGCTTACCGAGCCTGAGCCAATCAGAGCAAGCCCTGCCCACTAGGTCAGGTGACCGCTTTCTTCCCGGGCTTTTGCGCACGATAAACAAACAGTAAAATTTCGCTAATGAATTGAATCGTACGCAACAGCGTATAGAGTAACTTATACGTAGCAATAGCATATAATTTATAGGACAACTACATAGCGAATGCGTACAAAGCCTAAGCGAATCACCTAATATTAGGATTCGCTTCGCTCATCTCTAATCAAAATATATTGGCTAAGAGTCTCAGATTTTATCATATCAGAATGCGGGCTTAGTTTATACAGTATACATTGTTTGCATCTATTTTGTTAGTGCATTAAATATTTTTTTCTTTGATTTATTTTTATATATTTAGCCACTGACATCCGCAATTATTTATTACATCGTGCAGGATGTTTTTTATCCTTTTTTTTGTGATTTTTGTTTAGCCTAATTCTTCCCCTGTGGTTACAGCTAATTGGCAGTGGTGTCTCTGCAGATCACCTGATTATAAGGGGACTCTTTTGACCAAAACCTTGATCAGAGTCCACCGGTGGTTAATTTAGTTGATTGGACATGATTTGGAAAGAAACATTCCTGTCTATATAAGGTCTCACAGCTGACAATGCATATCAGAGCAAAAACCAAGCAATGAGGAGGAAAGCACTGCCTGTAGAGCTCATAGACAGGATTGTGTGGAGCCACAGATCTGGAGAAGGATGCAAAAACATTTTTGCTGCACTGAAAGTTCCCAAGAGCACAGTGGCCTCCATAATTCTTAAATTGAAGAAGTTTGGAACAACCAAGACTCCTACAGGTGGCTGTCCCACCAAAGTAAGTAATCATGGGAGAGAGGTGAACAGGAACCACTGAACATGGTTGTACAGTAGCAGATCATATTATCAGAAAAGTAGCATTTCACAACATCACATGTAGGAGCTGTTTGAGCTCTCAGCTCACGAAGCACAGCACCATACATAAATGGGGCTGAGCCGCTCCTAGGCCACGTGACTGATGAACGTGATGTCACTGGCCTAGGAAAAGCTGAGAGAAGGCCTCAACGCTCACAGAAGCGCAGGTGCCTTCTCAAACAGCTGATTGGCGGGGGTCCCGCCCGGGTGTTGGACCCCCACCGATCAGATACTGATGACCTATCCTGAGGATAGGTCATCAGTAGTTGACTCCCGAAAAACCCATTTAAGTGTGTTTGTTAACTCTGCTACATCTGTAAAATGTGACTAACGCACATTAGTTGGAGAAAAAGGCAATAATATCACACATTATGGAAACTAATTAAAATGACCACTGTGCCATCACGCTAACGCTGGTGGCCTAGCTGAGAAGCTATTTTCTGCTATTTGAGTTTCGAGAGCACATGTTGATAGAATTAATGCCTGCTAAACAGACACTCTGAACATGTTAGCCATCGCCAAAGTGGATGTAAAAGCTACACATTATTTCATGAAAATTGACATGACTGAAAAATTTTCCCTGTCACAGTACTTGAGATAAAGTAAAGAATTATGTGCACAGCAGGTTTTGTTGAGGAAAATGATACAATGTAGCCAGCCACTTCAATAACAAACGTATGGCTTGTCTAGCATCTCCAAGGTAATTCTGAAATGCTTTGAACGATCTGGCGAATGTATCTTAATGAGTTCATACTGTCGTTTCTAGGAAAGTGCCATGGGAGGAAAGGAGCTTATTCATTCTTGTCTCCAAATCTGGAAAATCTGCAGAGAGAAAGGTGGTTTACATGAATAGTTAAGAGATGTAGCAAATCTCACCATGTAGTCAGTGAAGGTCAACTTTCTAAAAGCTTCTATCTTATAATGATGTATATAGATGTGCAGGCAGAAATAGCAAGCACCCAAAATCAATAAAGGAAACACTGACAATGAGGGAGACGTTAAAGGGGTAGTCTCACCTAACACATTCAATGCTGGAGCAGCTCACTAGCCCTGAACTTTCTGCTCAAATGGGGAGCGATGACTCATTGTTTTGATTGATAGCGCAGGCAGTGCTAGGAGGATATAATCGTGCCGCTTGCCTGCGTGCGCGTTCCTGAAGCTGCTAGTGAATCATTTTCATTATCAGCTTCGATGCTCAGGTACGAGCAAATGGCAGGTGTCATGCATGAGCTGCCACTGGCTGACATCGAAGTTACACAGGGGAGTACCTCTGTCCGCCAGTATCATCAAGAAATCATTTATGGCCTTTCTCTCTTCGTACAGTCAGTCCAACATATGGAGGGTGGAATTCCAATGGGTGGAAACGTCGCATTTCAGCCTATGTTGGGGGACGCCGTTCTGCCGCTGTAGCTCAAGGAGGGTGTGCTTGGTGGTGTACGAGTGGCTGATGTGCATGCAAAGTTTCCTGGCCATTTTTAGTATGTCTTGAAGAAGGGTAGAAGACTTCAGGAACCGCTTGACAACCACATTGAACACGTGCGCTATGCAGGGCGCATGACACAGCCCTCCGTGATGCAGCGCCGACACCATGTTCTTCCCATTGTCGGTCACTATGGTTCTGATTTTCGATTTCTTGATGAAGGACATGGAGCAGTTCCTCCCTTGTGTGACTCCTTTCGCCCAGGCAAACTAGGTGCAGAACAGTGTGACACCGCCTTGCCCTGCACATGTGGTATGCTGGTGGGGCACTGTGAATTGTCCCTGCAGTGGAGGCTGAGGACACGGTGGAGAATGAGGAGGCAGAGGCAGACATTGTCGCAGGACCAACGGCGTGACAACATGGAGGCGGAAGAGGCATCGCCGGGCCAAGTTGCAGGAACCACATTTACCCAGTGGGCCATAAAGGACATATAGTGTCCCTGACCGTAGTTACAGCTCCACATGTCGGCTCTGCCATGCACTTTGGCAGAAACCGACAGGCTCAAGGACTGGCCCACCTTCTTTTCTACATGTTTGTGCAGGGCTGGTACTGCCTCGGCTCGGTACAAGCCATCAGTTCTCTGAAAGGTGCAGAGTCCACCACTTGGAAAGGGAGGGACAGCAGCACCAGCAACTTGGCCAGGAGCACGTTCAGTTTCTGCACCGTTGGATGAGTGCTGCACCGTTGGATGACACTGTTGGCATTGCTTCAGTGATGGATTGCTGATGGAATGACTGAATAGGAGGAGGAGGAGCAGGAGCATCAGGACCAGCAGATGATGGGTAGGTCAGACAGCTTCCTTCGGCTGAGGTGGTCGAGCCTTGACTGCCTGAAATCAGGTGCATGCCACTGGGTGATGCAGCAGCTTATGCGGCAGGTTGGACCACCACATTGGAGCCACGGTTCTCCCAGGCCACTTTATGGTGACGCTGCATATGTTTACACAGGGCCGTGGTGCCAACATTGGCACCCTGGCCATGCCTCACCTTCTGCCCACAGATTCTACAAATGGCCATGTTCACCTCACCTGGCGGCTTAACAAAAAACTGCCTCACCGCCGAGTAAGTGATTTTACCCCCAACACTCTGCACTGACTGACTGCTACCGCCTCCATGAATCCCTTCACCACTACTTTCCAGCCCGGTAGGCTTCTGCATAGCGGGTGGTCTACTCGGGCACGTTTGACTCCGGACCTCCCACTGCAGCCACACTGCAAGCTACCGACTTGCCAGCTCCGAAACTGCCTCACGCGCAAGCTGCCACCCTCTTCTCCCGATGATGATGAAGCCCCTTCGTCACCCGGCTCCCAATTATGATCAGCTACATCATCATCGAGTACTGTCTGCACGTCACAGATATCCTCCTGAACGGTCTCTGAGCCAGGAGCCTGACCGTGCACAACACCAGCTCCCATGCCACTCTCCAGATCACTACTTGCCCGCCTACTAGAGGAAGTGGCGGATGTCTCCTCTAGATCTAGGTTGGGCAGTAGCTGCTGACTGTCCTCTAATAGCTCGTCCTCGCTGTATAGTGGAGCTGAGCCCACTGATACAGTACTTCTCTGGCTGAGGGAACAGAAAAGGACAGAGGCAGGTTGAGGACAGGTGAGGCCACAGGGCTTGCTCCCGGGCCATGTCAACTAAGGGTTATGTGATATACGGAAAATAAAACTTTTTTTTTTGCCACTAATACATGCCAAAAAGGGCTGAAATTTTCTCACTTCACCACATAACGGCTAATAGGCCTCTTTTCCCACACTAATACACGTCCCAAAAAAGACTTTAGAACATATAACTGCAGCACTATACGCCAAATAATACTTTTTTCCCACTAATACCCGCCAAAAAGGGCTGAAATTTTCTCACTTCACCACACAACTGCTAATATGCCTTTTTTTTCGCCACTAATACACACCAAAGAAAGACTTTAGAATATATAACTGCGGTGCTATACAACAAATAATACTTTTTTTGCTACTAATACACGCCAAAAAAGCCTGTAATTTTCTCACTTCAATACATAACGGTTAATAAGCCCCCCCCCCACTAATACACGCCAAAAACGTAGAACATATAACTGCACCGCACAGAGATATGATCTATTGCAAACCTGAAATGAGCAGCTGTAATATGGCAATTTTGAACCCCAGTCAGTGCAGCAACATGTAATAGGATTGTTCCTATTACCCAGGCTGTAAACACCCCTATTGAACCCTGTTCTGCTTCAATACTTTCCTACTTATCCTTTCCCTACACTTCTATTGAGCAATATATATGTTTGATGAGGTTTTCTAGCACTGTCCATAGCGCCTGCTAACATCTCTCCCTACACTAAGTACACTGGAAAATGGCAGAATCCAAGATGATGAGGCTATTTATAGGGCTGTGACATCAGCTGGCTGGCTGCTGATTGGCTGCATGCATGGCATTGTGGGTGATCCCTCTTTGCCAGAGTTCCTTGCTCCATGTCCTAACATGTGCAGCCGGCATTGTAGTAAAAAATGCAATTCGTCACCATGAAGCATCAGGAAATTCGTATTCGGTGCGAATCAAATATTTCCTTAAATTCAGATCGAATTCCACTTTGTCAGCTTCGATCCACTCATCTCTAACAGCCACCGTTACTGGATTGCCCCCTTGTTTGCCAAGTCTTTTGTGTGTCCACACAGAGGTCTTGTCCATAAAACGGGTGCTGATGTCTCCTCCATTCAAATACACCGCACCTCCCATCAGTACTTCACTGTTGGGAATTCAGTGCAGGTGCAGTGTGCGTGAATGGAAGAAGCTGAGTCATGTGTCTCCTCAAGTAACCCTCCATCAGTAGCCATCTTATGGACAGGACCTCTATGCGGGCAGCGCAGAAGATTTGCATAAAAAGGAAACATGGCTTTAAAATATGGCAAATGGCAAAGAATATCAACAAAGGCTGTATTAATAGTCATCTTACCTACACATTGGTCACAAGTAGCCAGAAAGTGGTCACCCCTTTAAGGCTTGCTTTGTGACAGTTAGGCATTATCAATAAAGTTCTCCCATGTCACAACATTTATTTCATAAGTTTTTCTTCTTTTTAGAAGACTCATTTTTTCTATATTAGCAAGCTTGTCTGAGATTTGTTCATGGAATATATGACTATACAGTTAATTGAACTATAATTCCAATTGTGTCTGAGAAATTGTAGTACTGTAGGTCCACCCAGACTTTTTGGATAAAAGTACAATCGAATAAACAATGAAATATGTCTAGTCTACTTTAGGAATATTACAATGGGAGTAAAAAGTTCTGCAGCTGAGCCTTTACTGGTTACCGGGAGCTGAAAAAGCGGATTGTCCTTGCTGAACAACTACTTTGCAGGGCTTCCCAACCCTATGAAAGTTTTTTGCAAATATCTTAAAATTGTCTAAAATACCAAAAGGAGTAACATTCACTTTACCAATCCCTTGTCCCTCCTATACCTACAATTTACTGGTCCCCTGCTGCTCTCTGTTCACCAGAGTCTAGTGACGACTGACTACAGCAATGGCCTCAGTGATGTCAACACCTCATAACTACAACCAGTGAATGGCTGCAGTAGACATATTACATCATCAATGAAGCTCAGGGAACAAAAACCAGCAAGGAACCAGGTGGCTGATAACTAAGTGGTCCTCAATGGTTCTAGCCCTAAGGAATATAACTCTTTTTTCATCGGTTATAACTTCCCATAACACCATATCATCCCTCGGAAAGTGCCAGTGTTTTTTTTTTTAAGAAGCCCCTTATTTTCCCACCTTCTGGAAAAAAATCAGTAATGAATGGTGGGAAATCAGTGGCAGCCTCCTTCTACTGCTTCTCACCAACTAAGTCCCTTAGTCTGACCCAACAGACATTGATATGTACAGTGTTCATTTTAGGACATGGTCAGGTATCAGAGTCAAGTATCAAAATAATGCCAGTGTGATACCTGACCCTGACAACTGACTCTGACACCTGACCCTAACTCTGACACCTGACCTTGACACCTGACCCTGGACTTCAGGCATCAGGGTCACAATGACTTTTAGCTTCATTGTACTTTACATATGCTAAATAACATAGATGAAGAAAATGTGGTTAGACACTTGCCTCCCATGTAGACTTCTGGGGTTCAAAACCCCTATTGGTCTTTAATAGTGTTGAGCGAACATGTTTGGCCGAACATGGCCATGCTCGGGACCATGTGGTATTCGGCTGAATACCGCGTGTGCTTGAGCGCCATGCTCGAGTCACCTCCCCGCATGCTAAATAGCCAATTGGTGTGTGGGGAGGGATGGCATTCAGTGTAATGCCAGTAGCCATCTTAGCTACTGGCATTACACTGATTGGCTAGCCGGGTCACATGTCACTGGGTGCTATAAAGTGTTAGACAGGGAGAGCTGCTACATGCAGGGACAGACAGTGTAGGGAGAGAAGCACGCTAGGCAGGGATAAAAATCGCTAAACAAAGACCCAAAAGCCCTTTTAAGGGCTATTATATCTGGCACAAAGCAGTATTTTATTATTTTTGGGGTGTTTAAAAGTGGTGAAAATAGCGCTAGGTGGCCTGCCGTTAATGCCACATGTGCTGCTGCATGCTGTAGGATACTCTCTGTATACTATATACCTGACATACTTTGCTGTTAAGCCCACAGTACTTCTTTTGCGTTTTGCTGTATAACATTTGCGTAGGGATAGAATTTCTATAGGCAGGGTTAGTATCATTGTTCAAAAGACACAAAGGTCCATTGTTAAATCCTTCTGCAGTTTTTTTTTTTTTGGTGGCAAAAAAAAAACCCCAAGTGTGCCCTGTCAGTAATGCTAGGTGCACAGCATATTACAACCGTTCAAAAGTCTATGTAGCTGACATCTGTTGTTACATTTAATACCGTTAATTTAGGCCGCAGTTCCTCATTTGCCCCAAGGAGGGAATTAAACTATAGGGATAGGATTTGGGTAGGTAGAAAGATTGTTTCTGTTCCAAAAAGACCAAAGTCCATTGTGAAATACATCTGCTTTTTTTTTTTGTGGCAAAATAAAAACAAGTGTGCCCTGTCAGTAGCGCTAGCTGCACAGCGTATTACAACCGTTCAAAAGTCTATGTAGCTGACATCTGTTGTTACATTTAATACTGATAATTTAGGCCGCAGTTCCTCATTTGCATTTGCAGTTTAATTTGCCCAAGGAGGGAATTAAACTATAGGGATAGGATTTGGGTAGGTAGAAAGATTGTTTCTGTTCCAAAAAGACCAAAGTCCACTGTGAAATACGTCTGCTTTTTTTTTTTGTGGCAAAATAAAAACAAGTGTGCCCTGTCAGTAACGCTGGGTGCACAGCGTATTACAACTGTTCAAAAGTCTATGTAGCTGACATCTGTTGTTACATTTAATACTGATAATGTAAGCCGCAGTTCCTCATTTGCGTCTGCAGTTTAATTTGCCCAAGGAGGGAATTAAACTATAGGGATAGGATTTGGGTAGGTAGAAAGATTGTTTCTGTTCCAAAAAGACCAAAGTCCATTGTGAAATACGTCTGCTTTTTTTTTTTTTTTACCAAGTTGCATATATACTATACAATATGCGCAAGGCGAGCACTAAGGGACGAGGAAGTGGGCGTGCTGCTGATGGTGAACGCAAAGGCCATGGCTCTGGGCACAGTGAAACTGTGCCTGCTGGCAGAGCCCAAGAAACAAAGTCATCCAAAACTCCTAGCTTCATGTCACAGTTTGCAGGGCGGCGCAAGACAACTCTTGTCGCCACACCAGTGCGAGCAGGTAGTCGGTTGGATTTCAGCTGATAATGCTTTCAGTTGGTTCAGCACCATCCCCTCTTCTACAAAGTCCAGTCTCAGTAGCCAAGAGTCTGGGCAACCGTATCCTCACCCTGATCCTCCTTCCTCCCACCATGCAGAGTCTGGGCAAAGAAGAGATCCCACATTGGGATATTCTGAGGAGCTTTTTTTTTTTTTTAGATGGATGCCGTGATCCCCATACATGAACTCTGCTTCAGCCTGATGAAGGGCCCCGCCTCTGTGGCCCAAAACGTTGCTATCAGCATTTTAATATACCACTGGTGTTGAATATGTAAATAAAGCATCTTTCTAATAAGCATCAAGCGGTGTGCTGTCTCTGACTCTAGAGAATACTTATTCTGAGGAGCTTTTTTCATCACCATCCCTTGGCTTCGGCCTCTTGCCTAGGCCACTTGAAATGGGACATAAGGAGATATTGTGCACTGATTCCCAACCTATTGAGCAAACACAGTCTGAAGAAGATGACGGTGGGGAACGACAAGTATTTTCTCCCGAGGTGGATAATGATGATGAGACACAGTTGCCAATAAGTCAAGGGCAATTAGTGTCTCAAGAGGTTGTGGATGAGTATGAGACGCAGTTAACTCAGGTTCATGTTAGTTCACCATGTCAGGAGGAGGAGCAGAGTGAGGATGTGGAAGAGGAGGTGGTGGACGAGGAAATGGCTGACCCAACCTGGGAAGGTGGCAAGCCAAGCGAGGACAGCAGTACAGAGGGAAAGGAATCTCCAGCACCGCAACAGGCTGGAAGGGGCAGTGGGGTGGCAAAAGGCAGAAGGCAGGCCACGCCAACCAGGCCCGCAACTGTTCCCCGGAGCAGCCCCTTGCGGCAAGCTCCCTTGCCAAGGGTTAGGTGTTCCGCAGTCTGGCGTTTTTTTGAGGAAAGTGCTGACGATAAACGGTTTGTAATTTGTAGCCTGTGCTGTACCAAGATGCGCAGGGGCGTAAACACCAGCAACCTGACCACCACCAGCATGATCTGCCACATGGCAGCAAAGCACCCTAAAAAGTGGGCCTAACGCCTGGGTCCATGATCTGTGTCTGCAGGTCACACCACTGCCTCCTCTTCCCCTCTGTTACCTGCTATCCAAGACGCAGGGCCAGATGCCTCCCATCCTGCACCTTCGCAGGAACCATCAGCCAGCACGTCGACTTCAATGTCCCAGTGCAGCGTTCAAATGTCCTTACCCCAGACATTTGAACGCAAGCGCAAATACCCTGCCACCCACTCACAGGCCATAGCTCTAAACACGCAACTTTCCAAGTTGCTGGCCCTGGAAATGTTGCCATTTAGGCTGGTGGACACCGAGGCCTTTCGCAGCCTGATGGCGGCAGCTGTCCCTCGTTATGTAGTCCCCAGCTGCCACTATTTTTCCCGGTGTGCCGTCCCTGCCTTACACCAGCATGTGTCCAGAAACATAACTTGTGCCCTGACCAACGCAGTTACTGGCAAGGTCCACTTAACAACTGACACATGGACAAGCGCTTCTGGCCAGGGATGCTACATTTTCCTGACGGCACACTGGGTGAACGTTGTGGAGGCTGGGAGTGAGTCGTACCCTGGGATGGCACAGGTGCTACCCACTCCGAGGATTGAGGGCCCTACTTCCATCCGGATTTCCACTGCCACCTACAGTGGCGGCTGCAACCCCTCCTTCTCTTCCTCCACCTCCTCCTCCACTTCTTCCCTGTCAGGGAGGTCTGGGGTCAGGGAGAATGGAGAACCCTATCTCACCCGCAGCCCCTGTCCCTACCTACTTGCCACACCCAAGGCTAAGGTCCAAGGGGGACAACTGGGCGACAATCCCTGAGCTGCTAGGGAAACTGGAATGGCAACACAAGGCTAACACCCCAAACTAAGTCAGACAGTCAGCGGTCAAGCACGAGGGGTAAACTAGTACAAGCAAATACAGAGCGCAGTAAATACGAGCCGAGGTCAGGAACACTGGAGAGGCAACGAAGTACAGAGTCAGATCCGGAGGCGAAGTCAGCACACAAATGCAGGGTCGGATGATCAGGTAGCAGACACTGGAGATACACAGCTGCTGGCAGAAAGACCAAGTAGAACTGGCAATGAGAGGCAGTAAGCCAGGAAGTTTTATACAGACAGGACTCCCACCCCCAGAGCCTGATAGGGGTTGGAAGTCTGTCAATCAAGGACCACACCCGAGGAGGACCAGAGCAAACAACATAGCTGACTTAACCCTGCGAGTGCTCAGAGTACAAGGCAAGTAATCAAGGACGCGAGACAAGTAGCAACCTGCCACGTCCCTAGCAATGACTGGCAGAGGCCAGAATGGGGTTTGGAGCGTCTGAACGGTAACAGCGGCAGCACAGCGACCTGCTCATCTGCTGACCCTGACATTCCCATGCAGAATTGCCATCTTGTAGCACCACTCAGACTTCTGTCAGTAGCTGGAAGCAGTGTAGCACAGCAGTCGGTAAGTGGCAACAGGCCATGTTGGAGCTTATTTTCCTGGGTGACAAACAGCACACCGCCGCAGAGCTGTGGCATGGCATAAGGGAACAGGCTGAGCTGTGGCTCTTGCCAGTCAACCTACAGCCAGGCATGGTTGTATCCGATAACGGCCACAACTTGGTAGCGGCTTTGGAGCTGGCCAACCTCCCACACATACCATGCCTGGCCCATGTATTCAACTTAGTGGTTTAGCCATTTCTGAAAACCTACCCCAATTTGCCTTAGCTACTGGTGAAGGTGCGTCCCCTGTGTGCCCATTTCTGCAAGTCACCGACAGCTTCAGCTGGCCTGACAATGCTCACCGACTGCTGTGCGATCTGAGCACGCGATGGAATTCCACCTTCCACATGTTGGGCAGGCTTTGCGAGCAGCAGAGAGCAGTAGTAGAATACCAGCTCTTCGGCGTGGATGGGCTACAGAGGAGGAAGAGGACGAGGAGGATATTGAGAGTCATGCTCCTGGTGGGGAGAGCGAAGCCTTGTCTGTTGGGACTCTGGCACACATGGCTGACTTCATGCTATGCTGCCTTTCCCGTGACCCTCGCGTTATACGCGTATTAGGCAACACCGATTACTGGTTGTTCACCCTTCTCGACCCCCGCTACAAAGAGAACTTCCCATCTCTCATTCCTGTGGTGGAGAGGACAAGTAAAATGTTGCAATACCAGAAGGACCTTGTCGAAAAATTGCTCCACAAAATTCTATCTGACAATGCTGTCGGCAGAGTACGTAGTTCCTTGGCCACCCGAGGAGGGGAGACGAGGGGAACACACAGCAGTTCCAACAAAGGCCAGTTCCAACAAATCTAGCTTTTAGGGTGTATTGAATAAACTGTATTATCATGTACCCCTTCTTCTTCTCGTCCTCTTCCTCCATCATATCAAACTGCTTATTAGGCTGCCCTCGAAGTCCACCAGCCAGGCCTGCACCCTAATTTTTTAGCCGGTCAGCTCACCAGCTGGGCCTGCAACATAATTTTTTGGCCTGTCAGCTCACCAGCAGGCCCTCAACCATAATGTTTTACACGCTCAGCTCACCAGCTGGGCCTGCACCCTAATTTTTTAGCCGGTCAGCTCACCAGCTGGGCCTGTAACATAATTTTTTGGCCTGTCAGCTCACCAGCAGGCCCTCAACCATAATGATTTACACTCTCAGCTCTGCTACATGTCACTTCTAATGTTTCCGACGTTCAGCTAAGCGGCATGTCAAAAATAATTTTTAACACGCTCAGCTCTGCTACATGTCACTTCTGATGTTTCAGACGTTCAGCTAAGTGGCATGTCAAAAATAATTTTTAACACGCTCAGCTCTGCTATATGTCACTTCTAATGTTTCAGACGTTCAGCTAAGCGGCATGTCAAAAATAATTTTTAACACGCTGAGCTCTGTTACATGTCACTTTTAATGTTCTAGACGTTCAGCTAAGCGGCATGTGTCCCTTAATCTTTTTTGGCGGTCAGCTCGGCAGCCGCATGTGTCCCTTAAATTTTTTTTTCGGTCAGCTCGGCAGCAGAGTGTCACTCTTAAATTTTTTGGACGGTCTGCGCAGCAGCATGTCATCCCTATTGTTTTTGAGTGTCAGCAGCAGGCCATCAATGATAATTTTTCATGGGTGTGTCTGATGCCCTCCTTTATGTGTAATAAAGGGTGTATTGGAGTGCCTGATCCTTGTAATTTTTGGCAGCCCTTTCCCTTAGTGCATAGGTTTTATGAGTGTTGGAGTCTCACAATTATACCACAATGTGAATGAGGCCCTCCTTTATATGATATACCGGTTGTATGGGAGTGCCTCATCCGTGTAATTTTTGGCAGCATTTGCGCTTAACGTACAAGTAAATCTATGTTTCCCAACAATATTTCCTGTAAAATCGATGTTATCTTGGGTTTTTTGGGGGGTATTTTTGTCATTCCGTAATAGTCGGACATCATCTTTAATAGCAGTGACTTCAGTGTCCAAGATGCATCCAGACATCCTCCCCATGTTGTTCCCTAACCATTTCTGTGGTGTTTCCACAATTTTCTGACCTTTCCCTATGGACCAGACACCCTCCCCTCATCCGTGCCTGGTCTTTTCCCATTGACTTCGATTATACTCGGGTGCTCGACCGAGCACCACCTAGTGTTCGGCCAGAGCACCCGAACATCGTGGTGCTCGATCATCACTAGTCTTTAAAAAAGTTTATATTTTATTGAGCCCTAGAAAAGAGGCAAATTCAAGTGATGTGTGACCCTTGATGACTGACTCATTAGGAGTCGCAATCACTTTTAGATTCATTGTACTTTACATAGGCTGAAACACATAGATGAAGAAAATCTCTTAGGTTACTGTCTAAACCTATAGCTCAGTGGTTAGACACTTGCCTCCCATGTAGACTTCTGGGGTTCAAAACCCCTATTGTTTTTTTTTTTTTTTTTTAATTAACATTTTATTGAGCCCTAGAAAAGAGGCAAATTCAAGTGATGTGTGACCCTTGATGACTGACTTATCAGGCGTCAGGATCGCAATGACTTTTAGATCGAACCCTGACTCTGACACCTGACATCTGACTCTGACACCTGACCCTGGACTTCAGGCGTCAGGGTCGCAATGACTTTTAGCGTCATTGTACTTTACATATGCCGAATCACATAGATAAAGAAAATGTCTCAGGTTACTCTCTAAACCTATAGCTCAGTGGTTAGACACTTGCCTCCCATGAAGACTTCTGGGGTTCAAAACCCCTATTGGTCTTTAAAAACAATTTACATTTTATTGAGCCCTAGAAAAGAGGCAAATTCAAGTGATGTCTGACCCTTGATAACTGACTAAAATAAAATGTGTCTAACCACTGAGCAATAGGTTTAGACAGTAACTTGAGAGATTTTCTTCATCTATGTGAGTCAGCATATGTAAAGTACAATGAAGCTAAAAGTCATTGTGACCCTGATGCCTGAAGTCCAGGGTCAGGTGTCAGGATCAAGTGTCAGAGTCAGATCTAAAAGTCATTGCGATCCTGATGCCTGACGAGTCAGTTATCAAGGGTCACACATCACTTGAATTTGCCTCTTTTCTAGGGCTCAGTAAAATTTAGATTTTTTTAAAAGACCAATAGGGGTTTTGAACCCCAGAAAGCTACATGGGAGGCAAGTGTCTAACCACTGAGATATAGGTTTGAACAGTAACATGAGAGGTTTTCTTCATCTATGTGAGTCAGCATATGTAAAGTACAATGAAGCTAAAAGTCATTGCGATCCTGATGCCTGACGAGTCAGTCATCAAGGGTCACACGTCACTTGAATTTGCCTCTTTTCTAGAGCTCAATAAAATGTTAATTTTTTTTTTTAGACCGATTGGGGTTTTGAACCCCAGAAGTATACATGGGAGGCAAGTGTCTAACCACTTAGTTATAGGTTCAGACAGTAACCTGAGAGATTTTCTTCATCTATGTGATTCAGCATATGTAAAGTACAATGAAGCTAAAAGTCATTGCGACCCTGATGTCTGAAGTCCAGGGTCAGGTGTCAGGGATAGGTGTCAGAGTCAGTTGTCAGGTATCACACTGGCATCATTTTGATACTTGACTCTGATATCTGACCATGTCCTAAAATGAACACTGTAGATATGGACCTTCTCTATTGATTCACATTTTTTGCTCAAAATCTTCATCAAGAATACAATTTCTCCTAACCAGTTGAAGCTGATTTTTCAAGACATTACAGATCTATGGGGTAAAATGGCTAAAATGGCTAAACTATGGCTATCCATATATCTACTTTGGTCTATTTATTTAAAATTGATGTTAATACACCATCCCCCCTCCTTTTTAAGAATCGTAGCTCAAAGAAATCAGTCGCAAAAGTACTACTCTCTTAAGATAATTTTTCATTTCAGTTAAACTGATTGAGTCTGCCAAAGAACCCCTCTAAACGTATACTGCCTCTTATCTCCCTAGCCTAGTTCTTACCTCACTATACTAGTATGGCCACATGGAAGCCAAAATCAGGAGTAGATCATAAAAGGAGAGAATGTGTAAAGGACAGATATGAGACTTCCGTTTTTTTTAATCCATTCCTGGTTTTGCCTATTACAATTTCATGCAGAAACCTGACTGTATGGCCGTACCCAGTGGCATGCCTAGGGTCAGGGTTGCCAACTTTTCTTTCAAATTTTTCTGGACAATTGAACCAAAATTTACGGACAGCCCAAAATTTTTACGGACATAATAAACCACACCCCTTTTTAGAGGACACTCCCGTTTTTTAGAGGACACACCCCTTTTACGCCCTCAAAATGCCCTTGAATTAAAAACACTGCAGAATAAAAAAGGATTATTCAGTAATTAAAAATAAAATGTGGCAGCAGCATATGAAAAAAAATCCACAATTCTCAGCTGTTCCATCCCTGCTTCTAGTCTGAGTGCTTTGTTTAAATGGCTGCAGTGATGATGCCTGTGACACGCTGGACTTTCTGGCATCATTTCTGCTGCCATGTCAACAAAGACTAACAGGGATCTAACGGGCAAGACGGGCACTGATGTGCAGGTGTATGGCATGTTACCACTGCAGCCAGTACTCAGCATTAGACCACTGACTGGTGATTGGCTGCAGCAGTAACATACCATATACCCGCTGCAGTTAGTTAACAGCTGCAGAAAATGGCGTTGAAGAAATAGGTGACACATATTTGGATGGACATTACATTCACCAATACCAAACACACAAGATGACACATCACCACATACCTCTTAAACCCAGTGACGTCTCCCTGATGTAGATCTTCTCTTTTCTCATCTTCTCTATTTGGCCCAGACCGCCATTATGAGTTCTTTCAGCCACTTCTCCCTGAAGAGTATGCCACAAAGACACCTTAGATTACCCACTTTTCTATCCTCCTCCTCCTCAGTGGTGCCCGACATTGTTATCCTGCTGCTACTCCCAATACTGTGCTCCCCAATGTCCCCAGATATTATACTGTAGAAATAACAGTGCCATATATGTAGGACCCCCCCATAGTAACAGTGCTCCCCAAAGTCCCACAAATACTAATAATTCTCTCCCAGAGTGCCCTCATTAGTAATAGTGCCCCAATAGTGATAATGCTTCACGAGTAGCCCTTTTAGCAGAAGTGCCCTCCATATTGTACCAAATAATGATAACACCCCCAATAGTACCCCTGGTAGTAGTAATAATTCCCCATAATAGAAATAATTTTCTCATAGTGCCTGAGCAGTAGTGCTCCCAGAAATTATAAGGCCGCGCTATCATGCTCCCAGTAATTATAATACCACTTATAGTGCCCCCATAGCTTAAACAGTCCCCTATAGTGCCCCTAGTAATTTAGATGGCCCCCTGTAGTGCCCCCAGTAGTTTAGATGGCCCCCTGTAGTGCCCCCAGTAGTTTAGATGGCCCCCTGTAGTGCCCCCAGTAGTTCAGATAGCCCCCAGTAATGCCCCCCACTAGTTCAGATAGCCCCCAGTAATGCCCCCCACTAGTTCAGATAGCCCCCTTTAGAGCCCCCCAGTAGTTCAGATAGCCCCCTTTAGAGCCCCCCAGTAGTTCAGATAGCCCCCAGTAATGCCCCCCAGTAGTTCAGATAGCCCCCTTTAGAGCCACCCAGTAGTTCAGATAGCCCCCAGTAATGCCACCCAGTAGTTCAGATAGCCCCCAGTAGTTCAGATAGCCCCCAGTAATGCCCCCCAGTAGTTCAGATAGCCCCCAGTAATGCCCCCCAGTAGTTCAGATAGCCCCCAGTAATGCCCCCCAGTAGTTCAGATAGCCCCCTTTAGAGCCACCCAGTAGTTCAGATAGCCCCCTTTAGAGCCACCCAGTAGTTCAGATAGCCCCCAGTAATGCCCCCCAGTAGTTCAGATAGCCCCCCAGTAGTTCAGATAGCCCCCAGTAATGCCCCCCAGTAGTTCAGATAGCCCCCCAGTAGTTCAGATAGCCCCCAGTAATGTCCCCCAGTAGTTCAGATAGCCCCCAGTAATGCCCCCCAGTAGTTCAGATAGCCCCCCAGTAGTTCAGATAGCCCCCAGTAATGTCCCCCAGTATTCAGATAGCCCCAGTAATGCCCCCAGTAGTTCAGATAGCCCCCCAGTAAAGTAATGCCCCGTAGTTCAGATAGCCCCCAGTAATGCCCCAACCCCCAGTAGTTCAGATAGCCCCCAGTAATGCCCCCCAGTAGTTCAGATAGCCCCCCAGTAATGTCCCCCAGTAGTTCAGATAGCCCCAGTAATGCCCCACAGTAGTTCAGATAGCCCCCAGTAATATCCCCCAGTAGTTCAGATAGCCCCCAGTAATGTCCACCAGTAGTTCAGATAGCCCCCTAGTGTTGGGGAGGGCATTACTGGGGGCTTTAGAGCCCACAGTAATTCAAATGGCCCTTGTAATGCACTGCCCCCAGTAATTAGATAGGCCCCATATAGAGGCAGAGCCCCTTTGATCTGTAGCTTATCAGTGGCTGCTACCCCCCCTCCCCCCTGCCTTGCCTTGTCTTGTCTTCTCTTGTCTTGCCTGCACCTGCGCTCGCCCCCCCGCATCTGCCTCTTCACAGTCTTCACTGGTCCAACTCCGCACGCACCGCCTGGCATCAGCAGTGGCGCTGACAGCCCGGCCCCTTTCTCCACCTCCAGGTAATTACTAAAATCCTTGCGCGATTACGGCGCATCGGCCCGCCCGCTCTCGTCGCCGGAACTTTTCACCACTGACTGAAATGCCCGAAGTCTATATGCGTAATTTGCGTACGCAGTACAGACTTCGGGTTTTCAGCACTAAAATTCACGGACGCTGTTTTTTTCTGCCGGACGCTACGGACGGCAGAGAAAAACAGCGATTTTTTGCGGACTGTCCGTAAATTAACGGACGGTTGGCAACCCTGCCTAGGGTATTTTGCACCCGGGGTGGGTCCTTTCGCTGGCACACCCCCCCTAATATGTTAAAAAATTATACCCCCTCACAGTAGTATTGCCCTCATTGTACAAACTTTACGGTAATTTTGTACAGATGCGTGCCCCCTCACATTAGTTATTCCCACATTGTGCCCTCTCACAGTAGTTATGCCCACATTGTGCCCCCTCACACTTGTAATGTCCTCTTTGTGCCCCTTCTCAGTAATAATCCCCATTGTGCCCCCTTCACAGTAATACTCCCCATTGTGCCCACTTTATAGTAATAATGCCCACTGTGCCCCCTTCACAGTAATAATGCCATCTGTGCCCCCTTTATTGTAGTAATGCCCTCTGGCTCTGTGCCCCCTCCATAGTAAAAATGCCCACTGTGCACCCTTCACATTAGTAATGCCCTCTGTGTCCCCTCCAGAGTAGTAATGCCCTCTCTGCCCCCTCCATAGTAAAAATGCCCACTGTGCACCCTTCACATTAGTAATGCCCTCTGTGCCCCCCTCCAGAGTAGTAATGCCCCCTGTGCCCCCTCCAGAGTAGTAATGCCCCCTGTGCCCCCTCCAGAGTAGTAATGCCCTCTGTGCCCCCTCCAGAGTAGTAATGCCCCCTGTGCCCCCTCCAAAGTAGGAATGTCCCCTGTGCCCCCTCCACAGTAGTAATGCCCCCTCTGTATAAAAAAAAAACAAAAAAAACACAGCAGCTACTCACCTTGTCCCGTTCCTGAAGTCCTCTCTTCTCTACAGGCACAGATCGCTCTGCAGCAATGTGTGGACGGAGCTTATGCAGATTTCTGGGCTGCAGGCTCCGCCCACACATTCCAGCAGCGCGATCCATGCCTGCAGCCTAAATGGTGAAGCGGGGAGAAGTCTCTCTGCTTTACCATTCAAAGCGCTGCGGACCTGAGGGAGAGGAGGAGCGCGGGGAGGTGAGTGACAGGACCCAGCTCCCTGTGCTCCAGCAATGAGCACTTCCATCTGTATTGATGGAAGCGCTCATTGCTTCTGGCACCCCCTGAGAGCTGGCACCTGGGGCGGACCGCACCCCCCGCCCCCACCTTAGTACGCCACTGGCCGTACCCCATGTGCCTTCTCTGCATGTGTCCCTGCCTATCTAACTTGCTTTTTAACCACTCTCTTCGCTGTGCTTCTCTTTCATTTACTGAGTGCAGGGAAGAGAAGCGGAGATTGGTACTGCAAGTGGGTAGTGCTGACAGTAAGTGCACAGTAACACAGCGCACTCACTGTCAGTACAGAATGGTACAGCCCCATTCTTCTCCCCATCTCCCTGGTGTGTCTACAGTGGGAAGATAGAGAGAAGAGCAGGGCGGTAAAGTTTGGTGCTGACAGTAAGTGTGCTATGTTACTGTACGCTTTCTGTCAGTACTATGTGCTGGCGGTTCCATTCTCTGCTCTCTTCCCTGCGCTCAGTAGGTAAAAGAAAAGCGCGGGGAAGAGAGACATGTACCAAGCAGCCAGTGATTAGTGTTGAAATTGTCAGATAGGCAGGGACACATCACTGATAGTTAGGAGCAGGGCACATATAGTGAGGCAGGGGCTGGGGTAGTGAGACATGAGGCAGGCTGAGAAGCCTGCCTCTGTATGTTTCAAATAGTCATCATCAGCGCTCAATAGATGTGTATAGATGCCGTTTTAACACATGAATCAGTAATATCCTGAAAAAATCAGCTTTTATGGGTTAGGTAGAAATAGTACCTTTGATGAAAATTTTGAGCAATAACGTGGAGAGAGACATGTACTCTGTTAGTGCTGGCAGCAAGTCAGATGGGCAGGGACACGGCAGTAATAGGGCAGATACTGTATATTGAAGCATGATCTGGGGTAGATAGCTAAAAGGAAGACTAAAAGCATAGCTGTGCGACTTTGACATCATGCTGGGGACGTGAGGCACCACATCAGCCCTTGCAACTGAATAGTTACAAAGGGGAAGATTTATCAACCTCTGTATACCAATTTTCTGATGGGAAAATAGTTACAAGGGCATGACAGTTTTGCACACAAATTTGTGAATTTTTACACTTTTAAACCCTGCTTGCCTCTTTTTTGAGTGAGGTGGGTGAGGATTAGAGGGAGGGTCTTAGAATGAGGGTATGGCCACAGCAAGGCATACTTACTTTACTATAATGTACACATGAAACTGTTGTCAATTATAGCTCAAATCTATGCAGGTTCAGGATAAAATAATTTTACACTAATTTGTTATAAAATTTATATTACACTTACATTCATTTTTAGAAGACATCTGATCGAAAACTGCTGATGGTGTGTACATAATATATGCCATCAACAGACAGGGGGAGTTGGAAGTTGGTCAAACGTGTTCAGTTAAAATCTTCAACTGCCAATAGCCATATGTTCTGTTAGAAGCTGTGGCAGTTACAGGGAAAGAACTGCTGCAGAAAGGACAGGTCCCCTGAGCTGTCAGGCTGATATTAATACAGTGCCTTGCAAAAGTATTCGGCCCCCTGGAACTTTTCAACCTTTTGCCACATTTCAGGCTTCAAACAAAAAGATATAACATTTTACATTTTTGGTGAAGAATCAACAACAAGTGGGTCACAATTGTGAAGTGGAACGAAATTTATTGGATCATTTAAACTTTTTAAGTAATGTAATCGACAGACCCTTATTTCTGATATTTAAGGACTCTATACTGACGGGGAGTGTTCCACAGGATTGGCGCATAGCAAATGTGGTGCCAATATTCAAAAAGGGTCCAAAAACAGAGCCCGGAAACTATAGGCCGGTAAGTTTAACTTCTGTTGTGGGTAAACTGTTTGAAGGTTTTCTGAGAGATGCTATCTTGGAGTACCTCAATGAAAATAAGCAAATAACTCCATATCAGCATGACTTCATGAGGGATCGGTCATGTCAAACCAATTTAATCAGTTTCTACGAGGAGGTAAGTTTTAGACTTGACCGCGGCGACTCAATGGATGTCGTATATTTGGACTTCTCCAAAGCGTTTGACACGGTACCACATAAAAGGTTAGTATACAAAATGAGAATGCTTGGCCTGGGAGAAAATGTCTGTATGTGGGTAAGTAACTGGCTTAGTGATAGAAATCAGAGGGTGGTTATTAACGGTACATACTCAGATTGGGTCACTGTCACTAGTGGGGTACCACAGGGGTCTGTATTGGGTCCTATTCTCTTCAATATATTTATTAATGATCTTGTAGAAAGCTTGCACAGTAAAATATCATTTTTTGCAGATGACACTAAACTGTGTAAAGTAATTAACACAAAGGAGGACAGTGCACTGCTACAGCAGGATCTGGATAGACTGGAGGCTTGGGCAGAAAAGTGGCAGATGAGGTTTAACACTGACAAATGTAAGGTTATGCATATGGGAAGGAATAATGCAAGTCACCAGTACATACTAAATGGTAAAGCATTGGGTAACTCTGACATGGAAAAGGACCTAGGAATTTTAGTGAACAGCAAACTAAGCTGCAGAAACCAGTGTCAGACAGCTGCTGCCAAGGCCAATAAGATAATGGGTTGCATCAAAAGAGGCATAGATGCCCATGATGAGAACATAGTCCTGCCACTTTACAAATCACTAGTCAGACCACATATGGAGTACTGTGTACAGTTCTGGGCTCCTGTGAACAAGGCAGACATAGCAGAGCTGGAGAGGGTTCAGAGGAGGGCAACTAAAGTAATAACTGGAATGGGTGGACTACAGTACCCAGAAAGATTATCAAAATTAGGGTTATTCACTTTAGAAAAAAGACGACTGAGGGGAGATCTAATAACTATGTATAAATATATCAGAGGTCAGTACAGAGATCTCTCCCATCATCTATTTATCCCGAGGACTGTGACTGTGACGAGGGGACATCCTCTGCGTCTGCAGGAAAGAAGGTTTGTACATAAACATAGAAGAGGATTCTTTACGGTAAGAGCAGTGAGACTATGGAACTCTCTGCCAGAGGAGGTGGTGATGGTAAGTTCACTAAGAAAGTTCAAGAAGGGCCTGGATGTATTTCTGGAGGGTAATAATATTACAGGTTATAGTTACTAGAGATGGGTCGTTGATCCAGGGAGTTATTCTGATTGCCTGATTGGAGTCGGGAAGGAATTTTTCCCCCTAAAGTGAGGAAAATTGGCTTCTACCTCACAGGGTTTTTTTTTTGCCTTCCACTGGATCAACTTGTAGGAAAACAGGCCGAACTGGATGGACAGATGTCTTTTTTCGGCCTTACAAACTATGTTACTATGTTACTATGTAATAATAAAACTGAAAAGTGGGGCGTGCAAAATTATTCGGCCCCCTTGCATTAATACTTTGTTGCTCCACCTTTTGCTGCGATTACAGCTGCAAGTTGCTTGGGGTATGTCTCTATCAGTTTTGCACATCTAGAGACTGAAATTCTTGCCCATTCTTCCTTGCAAAACAGCTCAAGCTCTTTGAGGTTGGATGGAGAGCGTTTGTGAACAGCAGTTTTCAGCTCTTTCCACATATTCTCAATTGGATTCAGGTCTGAACTTTGACTTGGCCATTCTAAGACCTGGATACGTTTATTTTTGAACCATTCCATTGTAGATTTTGCTTTATGTTTGGGATCATTGTCTTGTTGGAAGATAAATCTCCGTCCTAGTCTCAGGTCTTTTGCAGACTCCAACAGGTTTTCATCCAGAATGGTCCTGTATTTGGCTCCATCCATCTTCCCATAAATTTTAACCATCTCCCCTGTCCCTGCTGATGAAAAGCAGGCCCAAACCATGATGTTGTTGTAAACCTTCCGTTTTTTATCACGCTCGTGAAAAACGCATCAAAACATTGCACCCGCGCGGAAAAAACTGAACAACTGAACGCAAGCGCAGACAAAACTTTCCTGAATGCACTCTGAACGCATCCTGACCTAATCCGTTACGCTCGTGTGAAAGGGGCCTTAGAGCAATGAATTAATTCATGTGAGGTATAGGGCTGGTTCTGGCTTTGTGAGAAAGTGATTGTCATTTACTATATGATGTCTGATTTTCATTTTTACATAATTTATGGCAAAACCCCTTTAAAAGGGATCCTTTATGGAACAGTGACATGAAACTCAATGTAGAAAGAAAAAAGAAAATATTAGTCACCAAAGATAATATGGAAACCAATAAGTGAAGTGGAAACGGACATAACAGCAAAAGTAGATCAATTAGCAAGTGCAAGACATGAGGTCAGGTATATGAATAGTCAGACGGCTTCCAATATATAACGGAAAAAAGCAGAGACTAAAAATATGATGTCCTAAAAATGTTCTCTTCACTAGAAGAGCCTTGTTAGCTATGTGCTAGCTGCACGGCCTCCTAGATGCTCAGTGGCCCAGTTGTTAAATAACCCTTAGGATAATGAAAGTACAAGCTTATGCAAGTGTATAAATCATTCAGAGTTTACAGCAAGAACATTTGGAGTTATTTCTCTAGTGCAAAGTTTCCAAAAAGCAGTTCATGTGCAGTACCCCAGACCTGAGGGCTATATACCATTGCATTGTGTGTTGTGTATTATAATGTTATGTATTTCATGTAATCTGGCTATAAGTTCCAGTATGGGAAGATATGGATGGCAAAAGGTTGGAAGAAACAGAGCTAATCACCCTGTTCTAACTCTCTGGGTGGGAGTGGGCTGGTCCTGCCAGGAGGGGGAGTTCAGGAGCTTCTAAAACACCCATCACCCAAACTAACACTAGGTTAGACTACATTTCAAGTCTGAACCTTGCAGTGGACCAACAAGTGCTAAGTTGCCTCCATGCTTCCTTAACTGGTGCCAGAAACTGAACTTTGAATCTACTGCTATTGAATGTACCCAACATCTATGTTGCAGAGAGACTGTTATATGTTCACTACTGGCCTCATTCTTCAAACTATATTTCCACTAAACAGATCTCCAGGTAGCAATGGTCTGAGGAAGTACACTGTGATACAACACCTCATCAGGGTGACTACCACTCCCATCTTCTGCAGCGGCTCCTCAGGGGCTCAAAGTACATGACTGCAGATTGGCACAACATCTCAACAGTCTATAGCAGTATGAACAGGATGAAATGGTGAAACATATTCTGGTTATTATAAAAACCATTGAAAACACCATAGTAGTCATCTTTAGAGATTAGATGATAGCTTCTCATCTTGTTGCACATGTTCTTTTTCACTATATCACGTTGGTGCTGTACTGGATTGAGATGCAATTACTATATAGGTTTAATCTATGTTTATTACAGATGTTAAAGGGGTTCTCTGGGCTGCAGATATTGATGACTATTCCTCTAGATATCAGACTGGTAGGGGTCCATCAATCAGCTGATCAGAGCTGCAATGATGCCAGAAGCTAAAAGTGTATGTGGAACAGAAGCAGAAGCAGTGTAGTTGCTGGCACCGGCGTAGGAAAGGTCAACTTCTGCCTCCAGCTCCATGCACAGTATAGTTTTTTGCAGCCCCAAACACAGGGGCGTACATAGAAATCATTGGGCCCCATAGCAAGAATTTGAATGGGGCCCCTAACTCCGCCCACTACCCCGGCCCATCCCACATGCTGTCCTGGCTCCTCCCATGCCACACCCCCATTTGCCAATAAAGAAAAGTATACATGAGCTACTGATTTTTTTTATTTTTTTTTTTAATTAAGGAGACGTTATACTGAATGGGGGCAGCCACAAGGATGGATTATACTGTATATTATACAGCATAGTGTATGGATTATACTGTATATTATACAGCTTGGTGTACGGATTATACTGTATACTATACAGCATGGTGTACGGATTATACTGTATACTATAAAGCATGGTGTACGGATTATACTGTATATTATATAGCACAGTGTACGGATTATACTTTATATTATACAGTATGGTGTACGGATTATACTGTATACTATACAGCATGGTGTACGGATTTTACTGTATACTATACAGCATGGTGTACAGATTATACTGTATACTATATAGCATGGTGCACGGATTATACTGTATACTATATAGCATGGTGTACGGATTATACTGTATACTATACAGCATGGTGTATGGATTATACTGTATATTATACAGCATAGTGTGCGGATTATACTGTATACTATACAGCATGGTGAACGGATTATACTGTATACTATACAGCATGGTGTAGGGATTATACTGTATACGGCATGTATTATACTGTATACAGCATGGTATACGGATTATACTGTATACTATATAGCATGGTGTACAGATTATACTGTATACTATAGAGCATGGTGAACGGATTACACTGTATACTATACAGCATGGTGTAGGGAATATATTGTATATAATACAGCATGGTGTATGGATTATACTGTATATTATACAGCATGGTGTACAGATTATCTCTTAATAATATAAAAATGAGTTTCTGTCTGTCTGTCTGTCTGTCTGTTCTCTATGCGCGACCAAACTACTGGACTGATTTTCACCAAATTCGGCACACAGGTACATCAGGTGTCCGGGAAGGTTTTAGACCAGGTCTCATCTCTCTAGGACATACCGTTCCTGAGATATTCCCAAAATATGATTTCCATTAGCCCATATTAGCCTGGGAGCTTTGGTTTTAAACTCCAATTGCCATTCTCTGCAAAGGCAAACACAGGGAGGGCAGGTTTCCATAACAACCAGGTAATTATCAGCAGCTGAGGATCTCATCCATTTCTATTTACTGACACTGTTAAAGGTTACCATAAATATAACTTATGTTTTTTTCTATTACTACAGTTCAGTAGTAATAAAAGATGTTTTCCTCCACTGCTGCCTATTGCGTGGGCTCATAAATAAGCATGGTATTGACCTTTAATTCAGGCCACCCTAAAAGAAGTACTTAAAACCCCGCTCCAGGTCTCACTAAGTCACACCCCCAACTCTGTCAGGCCACACCCCCTTTCACTCCGCAGCCAACAGAGATTGAAAAAATAAAGGTAAAAATCAACTTCTGTCAGCTGCAGGGATGGGTGGGAGGTTGACTTTCTTTCTGCAACAACACACACAAACATTAAATAAAATAGATTAAATCCACCCATGCTAAGCGTCTTGCTAATCCACGCCCCCGACTCTGTCAGGTCACGCCCCCTCCCACTCCGCAGCCAATGGGAATTGAAAAAATGAAGGTAAAAATAAACTTCTGTTTGCTGCAGGGGTGGGAGGGTGAATTTCTTTCTGCAACGACACACAAAAATTTTAGATGAAATAGACTAATTATAGACTACAACCGTTTGAAGCCTTTTGCTAAGCCATACCCCGTCTCTGTCAGGCCACGCCCCCTCTCACTCCGCAGCCATTCTGCAACGACACACAGAAACATTAAATGAAATAGATTAAATGCACCTATGAGAAGCACTTTGCTAAGCCACGCCCCGACTCTGTAAGGCCACGCCCCCTCCCACTCCGCAGCAAACAGGGATTGAAAAAATAAAGGTAAAAATCAACTTCTGTCAGCTGCAGGGATGGGTGGGAGGTTGACTTTCTTTCTGCAACGACACACAGAAACATTAAATGAAATAGATTAAATACACCCATGTGAAGCGTCTTGCTAATCCACGCCCCCGACTCTGTCAGGTTACACCCCCTCCCACTCCGCAGCCAACGGGGATTGAAAAAATAAAGGTAAAAATAAACTTCTGTTTGCTGCAGGGGTGGGAGGATGAATTTCTCTCTGCAACGACACACAAAAATTTTAGATAAAATAGACTAATTATAGACTACAACTGTTCGAATCGTCTTGCTAAGTCACGCCCCCAACTCTGTCAGACCACGCCCCCTACCACTCTGCAGCCATTCTGACTGGTTGACTTTCTTTCTGCAACGACACACAGAAAAATTAAATGAAATAGATTAAATCACCTATGCGAAGCGCTTTGCTAAGCCACACCCCCAACTCTGTCAGGTCATGCCCCCTCCCACTCCGCAGTCAACAGGGATTGAAAGAATGAAGGGAAAAATAAACTTCTGTCAGCTGCAGGGGTGGGAGGGTGAATTTCTCTCTGCAACGACACACAAAAATCGTAGATGAAATTGACTAATTTTAGACTACGACCATTCAGTACCAATAAAAGATGTTTTTTCCACTGCTACCCATTGCGGGTCCCCATAAATTACCATGTCATCGACCTGTAATTCATGCCACTCTGACCCCCGCCCCAGATCTCGCGAAACCACGCTCCGACTCTGTCAGGCCACGCCCCCTCCCACTCCGCAGCCAACGGGGATTGAAAAAATGAAGGTAAAAATCTACTTCTGTCAGCTGCAGGGGTGGGAGGGAAGTTGGATTTCTTTCTGCAACAACATACAGAAACATTAAATGAAACAGATTAAATATACCCGTGCAAAGCAATGTTTTCTTCCACTGTTACCCATGGCGTGTCCTCATAAATTACCATGGCATCGACCTGTAATTCTGGCCACCATCAAAAGAAGGACTTAAAACCCCGCCCCAGGTCTTGCAACGTCACGCCCCCGACTCAGTCAGGCAATGACCCCTCCCACTCCGCAGCCAATGGAGATTGAACAATTGAAGCTAAAAATCAACATCTGTCAGCTGCAGGGATGGGAGGGAGAATGACTTTCTCTCTGCAACGACACACAGAAACATTAAATGAAATAGATTAAATATACCCACGCAAAGCAATGTTTTCTTCCACTGCTACCCATTGTGATTCCTCAAATTACCATGGCATTAACCTATAATTCAGGCCACCCTGAAATGAAGGACTTAACCCGAACCCCCCCCCCCCCCGTGTCCCATGAAACCACACCCCCTCCCACTCCGCAGCCAATAGGGATTGAAAAAATGAAGGTAAAAATTTCTGTCACCTGCATTGACTTTCTCTCTGCAACGACACACAGAAACATTAAATAAATAGATGAAATATACCCAGGCGAAGCCGAGTCTTTCTGCTAGTACTGTATACTATACAGCATGGTGTATGGATTATACTTTATATTATGCAGCATGGTGTACGGATTATACTGTATATTATACAGCATGGTGTACGGATTATACTGTACACTATACAGTATGGTGTACGGATCATACTGTATATTATACAGCATGGTGTACGGATTATACTGTATATTATACAGCATGGTGTACGGATTATACTGTATATTATACAGCATGGTGTGCGGATTATACTGTATATTATACAGCATGGTGTACGGATTATACTGTATATTATACAGTATTGTGTACGGATTATACTGTATATTATACAGCATGGTGTAGGGATTATACTGTATATTATACACATTGGTGTCCGGATTATACTGTATACTATACAGCATCGTGTACGGATTATACTGTATATTATACAGTATGGTGTACGGATTATACTGTATACTATACACACGGTGTACGGATTATACTGTATATTATACAGCATGGTGTACGGACTATACTGTATACTATACAGCATGGTATACGGATTATACTGTATATTATACAGCATGGTGTATGGATTATACTGTATATTATACAGCATCGTGTACGGACTATACTGTATACTATACAGCATGGTGTACAGATTATACTGCATATTATACAGCATGGTGTACGGATTATACTGTATATTATACAGCATGGTGTACGGATTATACTGTATACTATACAGCATGGTGTACGGATTATACTGTATACTATACAGCATGGTATACGGATTATACTGTATATTATACAGCATGGTGTATGGATTATACTGTATATTATACAGCATCGTGTACGGATTATTCTGTATACTGTACAGCATGGTGTACAGATTATACTGTATATTATACAGTATGGTGTAGGGATTATACTGTATATTGTACAGCATGGTGTACAGATTATACTGTATATTATACAGCATGGTGTACAGATTATACTGTATACTATACAGCATGGTGAACAGATTATACTGTATACTATAAAGCATGGTGTAGGGATTATACTCTATATTATACAGCATGGTGTACGGATTATACTGTATAATATACAGCATGGAGTGCGGATTATACTGTATATTATACAGAATGGTGTACGGATTATACTGTATATAATACAGTATGGTGTACGGATTGTACTGTATATTATACAGCATGGTGTACGGATTATACTGTTTACTATACAGCATGGTGTACGGATTATACTGTATACTATACAGCATGGTATATGGATTATACTGTATATTATACAGCATGGCGTATGGATTATACTGTATATTATACAGCATCGTGTACGGATTATTCTGTATACTATACAGCATGGTGTACAGATTATACTGTATATTATACAGCAAGGTGTACGGATTATACTGTATATTATACAGCATGGTGTACGGATTATACTGTATACTATACAGCATGGAGTACAGATTATACTGTATACTATACAGCATCGTGTATGGATTATACTGTATATTATACAGCATGGTGTAGGGATTATACTGTATACTATACAGCATGTTGTACGGATTATACTGTATACTATACAGCATCGTGTACGGATTATACTGTATATTATACAGCATGGTGTGCGGATTATACTGTATATTATAACATAATATACATGGCATGGTGTATGGATTATACTGTATATTATACAGCATCGTGTACGGACTATACTATATACTATAAAGCATGGTGTACAGATTATACTGCATATTATACAGCATGGTGTACGGATTATACTGTATATTATACAGCATGGTGTACGGATTATACTGTATACTATACAACATGGTGTACGGATTATACTGTATACTATACAGCATGGTATACGGATTATACTGTATATTATACAGCATGGTGTATGGATTATACTGTATATTATACAGCATCGTGTACGGATTATTCTGTATACTGTACAGCATGGTGTACAGATTATACTGTATATTATACAGCATGGTTTACGGATTATACTGTATATTATACAGCATGGTGTACGGATTATACTGTATACTATACAGCATGGAGTACAGATTATACTGTATACTATACAGCATCGTGTACGGATTATACTGTATATTATACAGTATGGTGTAGGGATTATACTGTATACTATACAGCATGTTGTACGGATTATACTGTATACTATACAGCATCGTGTACGGATTATACTGTATATTATAAAGCATGGTGTAGGGATTATACTGTATATTATACAGCATGGTGTACGGATTATACTGTATATTATACAGCATGGTGTACAGATTATACTGTATACTATACAGCATGGTGAACGGATTATACTGTATACTATACAGCATGGTGTAGGGATTATACTGTATATTATACAGCATGGTGTACGGATTATACTGTATATTATACAGCATGGTGTACAGATTATACTGTATACTATAAGGCATGGTGTATGGATTATACTGTATATTATACAGCATGGTGTACGGATTATACTGTATATTATACAGCATGGTGTAAGGATTATACTGTATATTATACAGCATGGTGTGCGGATTATACTGTATATAATACAGTATGGTGTACGGATTATACTGTATATTATACAGCATGGTGTACGGATTATACTGTATATTTTACAGTATGGTGTAGGGATTATACTGTATACTATACAGCATGTTGTACGGATTATACTGTATACTATACAGCATCGTGTACGGATTATACTGTATATTATAAAGCATGGTGTAGGGATTATACTGTATATTATACAGTATGGTGTAGGGATTATACTGTATATTATACAGCATGGTGTACAGATTATACGGTATATTATACAGCATGGTGTAGGGATTATACTGTATATTATACAGCATGGTGTACAGATTATACTGTATACTATACAGCATGGAGTACGGATTATACTGTATACTATACAACATGGTGTATGGATTATACTGTATATTATACAGCATGGTGTACGGATTATACTGTATATTATACAGCATGGTGTACGGATTATACTGTACACTCACCGGCCACTTTATTAGGTACACCTGTCCAACTGCTCATTAACACTTAATTTCTAATCAGCCAATCACATGGCGGCAACTCAGTGCATTTAGGCATGTAGACATGGTCAAGACAATCTCCTGCAGTTCAAACCGAGCATCAGTATGGGGAAGAAAGGTGATTTGAGTGCCTTTGAACGTGGCATGGTTGTTGGTGCCAGAAGGGCTGGTCTGAGTATTTCAGAAACTGCTGATCTACTGGGATTTTCACGCACAACCATCTCTAGGGTTTACAGAGAATGGTCCGAAAAAGAAAAAACATCCAGTGAGCGGCAGTTCTGTGGGCAGAAATGCCTTGTTGATGCCAGAGGTCAGAGGAGAATGGGCAGACTGGTTCGAGCTGATAGAAAGGCAACAGTGACTCAAATTGCCACCCGTTACAACCAAGGTAGGCAGAAGAGCATCTCTGAACGCATAGTACGTCGAACTTTGAGGCAGATGGGCTACAGCAGCAGAAGACCACACCGGGTGCCACTCCTTTCAGCTAAGAACAGGAAACTGAGGCTACAATTTGCACAAGCTCATCGAAATTGGACAGTAGAAGATTGGAAAAACGTTGCCTGGTCTGATGAGTCTCGATTTCTGCTGCGACATTCGGATGGTAGGGTCAGAATTTGGCGTCAACAACATGAAAGCATGGATCCATCCTGCCTTGTATCAACGGTTCAAGCTGGTGGTGGTGGTGTCATGGTGTGGGGAATATTTTCTTGGCACTCTTTGGGCCCCTTGGTACCAATTGAGCATCGTTGCAACGCCACAGCCTACCTGAGTATTGTTGCTGACCATGTCCATCCCTTTATGACCACAATGTACCCAACATCTGATGGCTACTTTCAGCAGGATAATGCGCCATGTCATAAAGCTGGAATCATCTCAGACTGGTTTCTTGAACATGACAATGAGTTCATTGTACTCAAATGGCCTCCACAGTCACCAGATCTCAATCAAATAGAGCATCTTTGGGATGTGGTGGAACGGGAGATTCGCATCATGGATGTGCAGCCGACAAATCTGCGGCAACTGTGTGATGCCATCATGTCAATATGGACCAAAATCTCTGAGGAATGCTTCCAGCACCTTGTTGAATCTATGCCATGAAGAATTGAGGCAGTTCTGAAGGCAAAAGGGGGTCCAACCCGTTACTAGCATGGTGTACCTAATAAAGTGGCCGGTGAGTGTATATTATACAGCATGGTGTGCGGATTATACTGTACACTATACAGCATGGTTGCGGATTATACTGTATACTATACAGCATGGAGTACAGATTAAACTGTATACTATACAGCATAGTGTACGGATTATACTGTATATTATACAGTATGGTGTAGGGATTATACTGTATAATATACAGCATGGAGTGCGGATTATACTGTATATTATACAGAATGGTGTACGGATTATACTGTATATAATACAGTATGGTGTACGGATTGTACTGTATATTATACAGCATGGTGTACGGATTATACTGTATACTATACAGTATGGTATACGGATTATACTGTATACTATACAGCATGGTATATGGATTACACTGTATATTATACAGCATGGCGTATGGATTATACTGTATATTATACAGCATTGTGTACGGATTATTCTGTATACTATACAGCATGGTGTACAGATTATACTGTATATTATACAGCATGGTGTACGGATTATACTGTATATTATACAGCATGGTGTACGGATTATACTGTATACTATACAGCATGGAGTACAGATTATACTGTATACTATACAGCATCGTGTATTGGTTATACTGTATATTATACAGTATGGTGTAGGGATTATACTGTATACTATACAGCATGTTGTACGGATTATACTGTATACTATACAGCATCGTGTACGGATTATACTGTATATTATACAGCATGGTGTGCGGATTATACTGTATATTATACAGAATGGTGTACGGATTATACTGTATATAATACAGTATGGTGTACAGATTATACTGTATATTATACAGCATGGTGTACGGATTATACTGTATACTATACAGCATGGTGTACGGATTATACTGTATTCTATACAGCATGGTATACGGATTATACTGTATATTATACAGCATGGCGTATGGATTATACTGTATATTATACAGCATCGTGTACGGATTATTCTGTATACTATACAGCATGGTGTATAGATTATACTGTATATTATACAGCATGGTGTACGGATTATACTGTATATTATACAGTATGGTGTAGGGATTATACTGTATACTATACAGCATGTTGTACGGATTATACTGTATACTATACAGCATCGTGTACGGATTATACTGTATATTATAAAGCATGGTGTAGGTATTATACTGTATAATATACAGCATGGTGTACAGATTATACTGTATATTATACAGCATGGTGTAGGGATTATACTGTATATTATACAGCATGGTGTACAGATTATACTGTATACTATACAGCATGGAGTACGGATTATACTGTATACTATACAGCATGGTGTATGGATTATACTGTATATTGTATATACTGTATACTATACAGCATGGTGTACGGATTATACTGTATACTATACAGCATGATATACGGATTATACTGTATATTATACAGCATGGCGTATGGATTATACTGTACATTATACAGCATCGTGTACGGATTATTCTGTATACTATACAGCATGGTGTACAGAATATACTGTATATTAGACAGCATGGTGTACGGATTATACTGTATATTATACAGCATGGTGTACGGATTATACTGTATACTATACAGCATGGAGTACAGATTATACTGTATACTATACAGCATCGTGTGCGGATTATACTGTATATTATACAGTATGGTGTACGGATTATACTGTATACTATACAGCATGTTGTACGGATTATACTGTATACTATACAGCATCGTGTACGGATTATACTGTATATTATACAGCATGGTGTGCGGATTATACTGTATATTATACAGAATGGTGTACGGATTATACTGTATATAATACAGTATGGTGTACGGATTATACTGTATATTATACAGCATGGTGTACGGATTATACTGTATACTATACAGCATGGTGTACGGATTATACTGTATACTATACAGCATGGTATACGGATTATACTGTATATTATACAGCATGGCGTATGGATTATACTGTATATTATACAGCATCGTGTACGGATTATTCTGTATACTATACAGCATGGTGTACAGATTATACTGTATATTATACAGCATGGTGCACGGATTATACTGTATATTATACAGCATGGTGTACGGATTATACTGTATACTATACAGCATGGAGTACAGATTATACTGTATACTATACAGCATCGTGTACGGATTATACTGTATATTATACAGTATGGTGTAGGGATTATACTGTATACTATACAGCATGTTGTACGGATTATACTGTATACTATACAGCATCGTGTACGGATTATACTGTATATTATAAAGCATGGTGTAGGTATTATACTGTATACTATACAGCATGGTGTACAGATTATACTGTATATTATACAGCATGGTGTAGGGATTATACTGTATATTATACAGCATGGTGTACAGATTATACTGTATACTATACAGCATGGAGTACGGATTATACTGTATATTATACAGCATGGTGTACGGATTATACTGTATATTATACAGCATGGTGTACGGATTATACTGTATATTATACAGCTTGGTGTACGGATTATACTGTGTACTATACAGCATGGTGTACGGATTATACTGTATACTATACAGCATGGTGAACGGATTATACTGTATACTATACAGCATGGTGAACGGATTATACTGTATACTATACAGCATGGTGTAGGAATTATACTGTATATTATACAGCATGGTGTACGGATTATACTGTATATTATACAGCATGGTGTACAGATTATACTGTATACTATACAGCATGGTGTAGGGATTATACTGTATATTATACAGCATGGTGTACGGATTATACTGTATATTATACAGCATGGTGTACAGATTATACTGTATACTATACAGCATGGTGTATGGATTATACTGTATACTATACAGCATGGTGTACGGATTATACTGTATATTATACAGCATGGTGTAGGGATTATACTGTATATTATACAGCATGGTGTATGGATTATACTGTATACTATACAGCATGGTGTACGGATTATACTGTATATTATACAGCATGGTGTACGGATTATACTGTGTACTATACAGTATGGTGTACGGATTATACTGTATATTATACAGCATGGTGTACGGATTATACTGTATACTATACAGCATGGTGTATGGATTATACTGTATATTATACAGCATGGTGTATGGATTATACTGTATATTATACAGCATCGTGTACGGATTATACTGTTTACTATATAGCATGGTGTACAGATTATACTGTATATTATACAGCATGGTGTACGGAGTATACTGTATATTATACAGCATCGTGTAGGGATTATACTGTATACTATACAGCATGGTGTACGGATTATACTGTATACTATACAGCACGGTATACGGATTATACTGTATATTATACAGCATGGTGTATGGATTATACTGTATATTATACAGCATCGTGTACGGATTATTCTGTATACTATACAGCATGGTGTACAGATTATACTGTATATTATACAGCATGGTGTACGGATTATACTGTATATTATACAGCATGGTGTACGGATTATACTGTATACTATACAGCATGGAGTACGGATTATACTGTATATTATACAGCATCGTGTACGGATTATACTGTATATTATACAGTATGGTGTAGGGATTATACTGTATACTATACAGCATGGTGTACTGATTATACTGTATACTATACAGCATCGTGTACGGATTATACTGTATATTATAAAGCATGGTGTAGGGATTATACTGTATATTATACAGTATGGTGTAGGGATTATACTGTATACTGTACAGCATGGTGTACAGATTATACTGTATATTATACAGCATTGTGTAGGGATTATACTATATATTATACAGCATGGTGTACGGATTATACTGTATACTCTACAGCATGGAGTACGGATTATACTTTATACTATACAGCATGGTGTATGGATTATACTGTAGATTATATGGCATGGTGTAGGGATTATACTGTATATTATACAGCATGGTGTAGGGATTATACTGTATATTATACAGTATGGTGTATGGATTATACTGTATACTATACAGCATGGTATACGGATTATACTGTATACTATACAGCATGGTGTGTGGATTGTACTGTAGATTATACGGCATGGTGTATGGATTATACCATATATTATACAGTATGGTGTATGGATTATACTGTAGATTGTATAGCATGGTACAGGGATTATAATATATACTGTACAACAAATGCATGGTGGTTACACCATGCCGGACAATATAACTTCTGCGCCATGCTGCATAATATACAGTATATACACAGTGTAGAGGTATAATGTATATTGTCTGGCACAGTGTATGCATATACCCAAACACATACATACACACACAAACATATACACATACATACACACATACACACATGAAACACATAAATACTTACAGTTACTTGTCCCTTGTACCTCCGACGCCACTCTGGAGGGGGCTGGGGCCTTGATCTTCTTTCCCCTCTTTGCCGCGCTGCACAGGTCCTCCTTGTCCAGTAGCAGCGTGGCATGGGGAAGAGGCAGGGCCAGCTGGAGCGCACAGGAATGTCCAGGCGGTCCTGCGGTGAGCAGAGGTGGGCAGGCCAGGAGAGGCCCGGAGCGCAGGCAGGGCAGGATGTATCTTAATGATGCAGAGTAGGGGGCGGGGCCTCCCGTGCGCTCCGGGCCCCTCTCAGCTGATTGGTGGGGGTGCTGGGAGTCCAGAGCACAGGTCATCCTTATCTGTAGCCCAGAGAACCCTTTTATTACAAACAAGTATACACCAATACAATGATAAGCAATATACAGTGAACCTGCATGACCCCAGAAACCTAGCCAACCCCACTAACTCTTCATTCTGTTGTTTATTAGAGAAAAAGTATAATATATAACTATCCAATGATCAGTGCACATATACAGATGCCTTCTGTCACGTATAGGAATAGTGCAGCCCTGAGCTCAAAACCCCACCACTGTCCCTGCCTACTTGCACAGACCGTCCTAACTGACAGTGCACAACTTGGCGGCAATCCTTATCTTGCGTTAGTATTGAGCAGGTGATATAATTAGTGTCAGTGCATCAGGACTTAACATAGGTATTCATTCTGTGGGATATTCTCAAAACATGACTGATAGGTGGGCCCTGAGGACTGGAGTTGAGAAACACTGGTCTAGAAGCTCACGGCTACAGTATACCGTAGGTCATTACTACATGTTCTAAATCGATCTGGACACCAGGTGAGGATGCCTCCATGTTATTTCTCTGGTATACTGTATATACTTACTGTACTTACTGTACAGCTCCTCTTCTCTATGTAGAAACGGATTCCCTGCTTTACAGACCTTATTCTAACTTTTGAAAAGGACTTGCTCACCAATTGATAATTTTCTCAGTATTTTCTACTTTTAATGATTTCCCCAGAAATAATTTGCTTGAACTACTGCTGTACTGAGAAACTGAACTAGCAAAAAAAGAGATGAAAACTGAACTACAACACTGAAATTTAGGCATCTGATTTGTTGAGTAAAGCTTATATTAAACACGCATATAATCCAGGCAATTGTTGGGAAGATAGCAACAAATAGAAAAGTTACAACCGTTTGAACCACCACGTGCTCTAAATCACAAAAAATTGTCTGATTATTAAGGCCTTTTCAGGCCTGGTCATTAAAGTGTTAACCAATGAGCGCTTTACTGCTTGTAAGGTAAAGTGCTTACTGGTTATTACATGGCGCCTGTAACTGGATTGGCAGGAGGTGGTAATAACCAGTGAGCACCATCCTCTGCAGTGAAGGATTTATGAACAGGAGGCAGGATGGAAGGAAATGTTCCTACAGCATGGCTCCTGAAACCAAAGAGCTATATTTACCTGCTCCCCGCTGCTACGGGTCTCAGCACTGCCCCTGCTGCCTCCATCTTCTGGTCCCTGCGCTGTTTGCACCTAATAGTGCATGGACATTGTCACATACAATGCTCCAGTCAGTGATCGGCTTTAGACCGGCTGGAGAGGTGCATGTAACTATGCCCATGCACTGCCAGGTTTAAGGAGCATTGGGACTGGAAGATGGAGGCAACGGGGGCAGCGTGGAGGACCAGAGCGTCAGGGAGCAGGTAAGTATGAATCTTCAGTTTCAGGTGCCATGCTGCAGGAACTTTACCAGGAAATCCCTTTAAGCGCCTATTACGCTGCACGATATTTGGGACAATTACTGGGAACAAGTATTCATTGGAACATTCCTGATATCTGGCCGATATAATTGTGCTGCTGATTAGCCGTTAAACAAGAAATCACTCATTTGTCGGCTGATTTGCATATTTTATATGGATGAAAGACGCAATCCTTGCATCCCAGTGGTAGGAATTGCTGAGTAGTGTAATGGTGCGGCCTAAATGTCTCTTTATGTGTGTCGCCGTGCTCCTACCTGGACACCGCTGGACCCCAGGCTTTGGCTCTGAAGCAATAAAAATGGGGAATAATTGAGGGATTTGAAGGAATAAATTGAGTCAAGACCTTGAGATAAAGTTCAGAGAGGAACTGCAACATAATGCATAGATTTTAGACCACTAAAGATAGTAGCGGGGTGTAGGAGTGGTAACACCACTCTGGGGTGTTGCACAATTATCGTCAGCTCATCTCAATAGAAATGAATGAGGGAGGAATGACTGAGGTAGTGATCATTCCTCCCCATTCACTTTCCATTGACTTGTGTAATAGGCCAATGAAAATAAGCTCTGATTGACATTTTCTTTCATTTACGGCCCCTTGAAATAGAACGATGTGACAATGCGGCCCACAGACCAAAAAAGGTTGTGCACCCCTGGTCTAGAGCAATGGGTAAGCAAAAAAAAAAATCATAAAAATAATAATATAACCAATAAAAGTAATTTTTTTAATAATTATTTAGAGTCTATTTGAAATATGATTTTGATGTAAGTAAAGTGTGTTTTATTGTTACAGAAATAATAAACATATGCTTGTTCCATGTATCATAGTAAGTATTTCAAGTGCTCACTTTACACCGTGTTTAGTGTCATCACATTGTCTTCAAGAAGAAAATAGAGTTTTTAGCTGGCTGTGCATTAATCGTTTTGCAGTAGTGTTGAAAAATTAATGCTGTGCAATTTAAGTACATCCTAGGATTATCATTATAGCAATCCTCTGAGCCAATACTCTGCAATTAGCATAATTACAGTATATTTGTATTTTCAACTTTTTTTTCACCAGTTTACAGTAACACATAAATGGCCATGCACTTTGGCCAAAAAAAAATACATTTATGTATTAAATAGTAATACTGGGTAAAAGCAACCCTGAAATGGATGTGAGAGTTCTTGGCGGCCAGTAAATTTAATCTAAGAAACCAAAGCCAGGCAGCTACTGCCAAGGCAAATTAAATTGTAGGGTAAATCAAAAGAAACATAGATACGTGCTAAGAATACAGATTTGCCTCTATTTAAGAACCCCTCCTGACATGTCTGTTTTACTAAACAATTGTAACATAGTAACATAGTAACATAGTTTGTAAGGCCAAAAAAAGACATCTGTCCATCCAGTTCGGCCTGTTTTCCTACAAGTTGATCCAGAGGAAGGCAAAAAAAACCCCTGTGAGGTAGAAGCCAATTTTCCTCACTTTAGGGGGAAAAATTCCTTCCCGACTCCAATCAGGCAATCAGAATAACTCCCTGGATCAACAACCCCTCTCTAGTAACTATAACCTGTAATACCCTCCAGAAATACATCCAGGCCCTTCTTGCACTCTTTTAGTGAACTTACCATCACCACCTCCTCAGGCAGAGAGTTCCATAGTCTCACTGCTCTTACCGTAAAGAATCCTCTTCTATGTTTATGTACAAACCTTCTTTCCTCCAGACGCAGAGGATGTCCCCTCGTCACAGTCACAGTCCTCGGGATAAATAGATGATGGGAGAGATCTCTGTACTGACCCCTGATATATTTATACATAGTTATTAGATCTCCTCTCAGTCGTCTTTTTTCTAAAGTGAATAACCCTAATTTTGATAATCTTTCTGGGTACTGTAGTCCACCCATTCCAGTTATGACTTTAGTTGCCCTCCTCTGAACCCTCTCCAGCTCTGCTATGTCTGCCTTGTTCGCAGGAGCCCAGAACTGTACACAGTACTCCATGTGTGGTGATTTGTAAAGTGTCAGGACTATGTTCTCATCACGGGCATCTATGCCCCTTTGATGCAACCCATTATCTTATTGGCCTTGGCAGCAGCTGTCTGGCACTGGCTTCTACAGCTTAGTTTACTGTTCACTAAAATTCCTAGGTCCTTTTCCATGTCAGAGTTACCCAGTGCTTTACCATTTAGTATGTACTGGTGACTTGCATTATTCCTTCCCATATGCATAACCTTACATTTGTCAGTGTTAAACCTCATCTGCCACTTTTCTGACCAAGCCTCCAGTCTATCCAGATCCTGCTGTAGCAGTGCACTGTCCTCCTCTGTGTCAATTACTTTACACAGTTTAGTGTCATCTGCAAAAATTGATATTTTACTATGCAAACCTTCTACAATATCATTAATAAATATATTGAAGAGAATAGGACCCAATACAGACCCCTGTGGTACCCCACTAGTGACAGTGACCCAATCTGAGTATGAACCGTTTATAACCACCCTCTGTTTTCTATCACTGAGCCAGTTACTTACCCACATACAGACATTTTCTCCCAGGCCAAGCATTCTCATTTTGTATACTAACCTTTTATGTGGTACCGTGTCAAACGCTTTGGAGAAGTCCAAATATACGACATCCATTGAGTCGCCGCGGTCAAGTCTAGAACTTACCTCCTCATAGAAACTGATTAAATTGGTTTGACATGACCGATCCCTCATGAAGCCATGCTGATACAGAGTTATTTGCTTATTTTCATTGAGGTACTCCAAGATAGCATCTCTCAGAAAACCTTCAAACAGTTTACCCACAACAGAAGTTAAACTTACCGGCCTATAGTTTCCGGGCTCTGTTTTTGGACCCTTTTTGAATATTGGCACCACATTTGCTATGCGCCAATCCTGTGGAGCACTCCCCGTCAGTATAGAGTCCTTAAATATCAGAAATAAGGGTCTGGTGATGACATTACTTAATTCTCTTAGGATACGGGGGTGTACGCCATCCGGTCCTGGTGATTTGTCTATTTTAATATTTTTAAGACATTGCTGTACCTCTTCCTGGGTCAGAGAGGACACTTTTAAAGGGGAATTTACTTTTATACTCTGCATTTCATCTGACAGTTTATTTTCCTCAGTGAATACAGTGGAGAAAAAGTTATTTAGTACCTTCGCTTTCTCCTCATCGCTCTCTGCAACTCCCCCCTCATTACTCTGTAAGGGGCCGACACCTTCAGGTTTATACTTTTTAGTATTTATATAATTGAAGAACATTTTAGGGTTAGTTTTACTCTCTTTGGCGATTAATCTCTCGGTCTCTAGTTTGGCTGCTTTTATTTTTCTTTTACATATTCTAATTTTTTCCTTATATTGTAACATCTTTTCATATACATCTGAGTTGTTCCATTCCCCAGTTATTGCTACTAGAAGTCTATTAATGAATCTGCAACTGGATGTTACCAGTAAGGGGTGTGGATGTGTGTCCCTGCACAGTCTGACACTGGCAGCTCTGACTGGATTGTGCATGGACGCTTACACTGGTAACACTAGTTGCAGATTAATTTATAAACTTCTAGTAGTAATAACTGAGGAATGCGACAAGACAGAATTATAAAAAAAGGTTCTCCTGAATCATTATTACACAAGGAATGCAAGTAACTAAAACAAGCATTTCAGGAAAGAAGACACATCCTCATTATGGCAATTTATCCCCTATGCACAGGATAGGGTATAAGTGTCTGTCCGATTGCCAGAACGAGGGGCCCTTACTCCCTCTTTTTTAACTGAGCGGCAGCAGGCATGCTGGGTGGGGTTGCCAGAGATAGCAAAGTACAAGCTTTCTCTAGCAGATCCAGCGAGTTCAATGGAGAACCAGACATGCATGCAATTGCTGATCCATTAAAACTTCTGAAAATGAGTTTTAGATGCAAATGTTTGTTTTAATGCATTTTTTTAAATAATTCCTGTTTGTCACAAAGTCATATGAAGGGGCACATGGCCATCAACAGTCTGTCAAGACAGCTGCAATCACCACGTGGTATGCTTTCAGGAAATGTATAGGTTTTGGGGGTGTACTTACTTTTTAAGGACGTATTTCTAGAAACACAATATTGGTGTCTAAGATGTCTATAACGTATCTATTAGGAAAACAACTATATATGATATGGACATTTTTACATCAATGAACATACAATAAATAACAATAGTTACATTGAAACATGAGGAAACAAAAGTATCCAAGAAAACTAAGAGCTAGAGATGAGCGAATCATTCAAAAAATTATTCGCCGAACATTCGCCGAACTTTTCCTAAAATTTGTATATTCGACGAATAGATTCGTTGTATTTGCGTACAAAATATATACGTTATTATGTGCTATTAGTGAACATTCGCACACTAATAACGAACGTTCATTTACAAAATGTAAGCAACTTCTTAGAAGACGTACGCATGAGCGTACAAATAGCTTACGAATCTCAGCGTACTATTGTCTAGGCGATTACGTAATACGCAGGCACGTACGAGGAGAGGCCGCGGCGTACACTCCTCAGAGGCAGAGCGAATATTCGAGACATATATATGGTAAAGTGCAAATACATTATTAATATCAATATAATATAAATAAAATATAAATATCACCTACCTAGTATGCTCACGGACACGTTTAAGTCTCTTTTCTTCTGATGCTTGTCATGGAGCAGAACTGGAGCAGAGTCCCAAACTCAGTCGCAATTTGTAATCCACATAGGTAAAATTGTAATCCAAATGGGTAAAAAAAAAGCAGCAAAGGTTCCTTAAAAAACCCTCTTTCAAGGGGCTCCCCAAATAACCTGAAAAGGGGGAAAAAGGGGATGAGGCGCACGAATGCGCAACTTAATTTCCTGAGTTGCCTCGTCATCCTCCCGCGCTGGCGAAAGGGGCGGAACTACCAGGGAGGAGTCTGCATCGCTGAATTCAATTCGTACGCAACAGTGTATAGAGTAACTACCAGGGAAAAGTCTGCATCGCTGAATTGAATTTGTACGCGACAGCATATAGATTAACTAAATTATAAGTAGAATAGCGTATAATTTATAGGACACACTACGTAGTGAATGCGTACAAAAGCGAAGCGAATCACCTAATATTCGGATTCGCTTTGCAGCTGAAAAATCCCAAGATTCGATACGAATCTACGAAGCGGCGAATAGATTCGCTCATCTCTACTAAGAGCACATAAAAATATTTAGGACTTGCTTAAAGTGGTTGACATTTTTCATGTTGACAAAGATAATAAAAGAGTGGTACAATAGATAAAGTGATACAGTGGCTCACCACCTAGTCCGGATGGATCAGAGGTGCTCTATCTGCAGATCACCCTTTGCCGTGTGGTATAAAATTGATAAAGAGACTATAGATGATAGGCACACTCTCAATTGGAATTATTTGCAGATATGATTTTGGAGTAAGATTATGAACAAGATTTATTCAAATTGCTATGCTGAAAAAATATATATAAAAGCAATGTATAAGTTGATAATCAATTACCTGAGTCAGGTAATACTTTAATGTTACTTCCAGTGCTGGATAGGGATTATCAACTTATACATTGCTTTTATATATATTTTTTCAGCATATCCATTTGAATAACTCTTGTTCATAATCTTACTCCAAAATCATATCTGCAAATAATTCCAATTGAGAGTGTGCCTATCATCTATAGTCTCTTTATCAATTTTATACCACACGGCAAAGGGTGATCTGCAGATAGAGCACCTCTGATCCATCCGGACTAGGTGGTGAGCCAATTGAGAGTGTGCCTATCGTCTATAGTCTCTTTATCAAAGATAATAAAAGGCACTTCCTAATGTATTGTTATTATCCATATTTTCTCCTTTGCTGGCCTGATTCATTTTTTCATCGCATTATAAATTACTTGTTTCCATGGATACGACCAACCTGTAATCCAGCAATGGTGGCCATGCTGGCACACTATAGGAAAAAGCGTTGACCTCAGAGACCATGCAAATGCAACAAGGCACCCAAAAACCATTCCAGCAAAATCTTTGCTTTAAAAGTCTGCCGTGTGCCCAAACAGTAGTTTACAATACAACCACATATAGGCTATTGCTGTACTCACTACAAATTTCATTACGAATTATGTGGTGCTTTTTCTCCAATTATTCCCTTAAGGCCTCTTTCACACGAACGTTGTGTTTTGCGGTCCGCAAATTGCGGATCCGCAAAAACAACGGATGGCATCCGTGTGCATTCCGTAGTTTGCGGAACGGAACAGCTGGCCCCTAATAGAACAGTACTATTCTTGTCCGTAACACGGACAAGAATAGGACATGCTCTATTTTTTTTTGCGGGCAACGGAACGGAGCAACGGATGCGGACAGCACACGGTGTGCTGCCCACATTTTTTGCGGGCCCATAGAAATGAATGGGTCCGCATTTTTCATGTGAAAAATGCGGATCGGAGCCCGCAAAAAATACTGTCGTGTGAAAGAGGCCTAACAGAATGAAAATGAGAAGGGTATACTCTGCCAAAGACTGGGTCACTAGCCCTTTGACCAGTGGGCCAGCTGGACGACTAAGCCACAATCCCTGGGCCACCAGCCCTTTGACCAGGGTACCAGCCTACTAAAAGAGAGAGGGACAGCTAGCTCAGGCATCAAACCTTCTCCTGCCAAGGAGGAGACTGGAGAAGCCAGTTCAGTGTCTTGCCTGTATTGTTTTGCACTTGAGTTCCTCCAATGAAGAAGCACACTGGTACGGCCGGGTAAACATCACTGTTTATTTTTCCTGCATACGGGACTTTGCTTTCCATCTAAAATAACGGACCTCAGACGGAAATGGATAAAACGGATGCAAAATGTGCATAAATAAGCAACAGTGATGTGAACCCGGCCCTAACTTCAGACCCTGACTCACTGGACTTAATTGCCATTGGGATGCACCACAGCCTTACCATCCCTTCTGGAGAGCAGCAACAGAAGGCAACACCTCAATGGTGTCCAGGGGACCCAGTGTACCATTGAGGTCAACCCAATCCTGGCCACTGCATTTTTACAAACCCTACTTTTGCCAAATTGTGCTACTTTTCAGAGAGATGCTATACGCAAGCACAGTACGGCTAGGGCTACACGGCGACACTGGTCACAGCCAGGATCACTGAGCAGCGCTGATCCCCTAGAAATGAATGGGATCGCCACGGCAGTCGCAAGAAGTCCAGCCGTGTTGGATTTCTTGCGACTGCTGCGGCGATCCCATTAATTTCTGGTCGCGAGACCAGTGTTGCCGTGTAGCCCTAGCCTTAATCTGGGCATGTCGAATTGTAATTCACTGTGCTTGTGTCAATGATATGTAAGTAAAAGACAACATAACAGTTGTTGATCCTGAGTCAGTGATAAAAGGGAATGTGTCATCTATATTTTTTTTTAGTTAAAGATTATTTTTTTCTAATCTGTTTTTATTTTTGAGATTAAACATAACTAGAGATGAGCGAGTAGTGTTCGATCGAGCCGGTATTCGATCGAATACTACGCCTATTCGGCATACTCGATTTCAATCGAGTATAACGGCGATGGCGCACTTAGAATTCGTTTCCCCTCCCACCTTCCCTGGCGCTCTTTTTCCACCAATCAACATGCAGGGGGGGTATGACAGGCACGCTGAGCACGCTGGCAGCGCGAAAACACCGTCTACATGGATTGGCTGGAAAAACCATGTGACCTCGAATATTAAAAACTCAGCTCTTCCTGCTCGTACGCATATGCTGCGTGAACTTAGTCAGGGACAGAGGCTGGAGAAGGGACAGACAGGTTTTAGCAGTTGGACAGGCAGGAGCGTGATTAAAAGCCCTTATCAGGGCTACTATAGTGCACTACAGTGATAGCTTTACTACAAGATACACTTTACAGAGAACGGCTGCCGTATTCAGGGATAGCTGGCTGGAGTAGGGACAGAGAGAGGCCATTAGTGGTGTATTAGGTGCTCTGCTACATTACCAAAACTATATTTGGCACTACTGTTCAGCGTTTCTTTTTGGCTGAAAAACCCTGTTATATAACTAGTGTGTATATGCACCATCTGATCTGGCAGTATACGGCTGTGAATTTTATTTTATTTTTTTAAATACAGTTTATTTGGCTCTAGTGTTCTGGGTTCTGTGTGCCTGCAATACCCTTTTTGTATACCAGGTGTAAATACCCACCGTCTGTTCAGTTAGTACACGGCTGTGTACCTTGAAATATACAATAATCTAGGCCATTTAATAGGCCACTGTACTGTGCGTTCTCTTGCTAAATTATCTCACATACCTGGTGTAAATACCCACCGTCTGTTCTGTTACTACACGGCTGTGTACTTTGAAATATACAATATCTAGGCATTTTAATAGGCCACTGTACTGTGCGTTTCTTTGCTAAATTATCTCACATACCTGGTGTAAATACCCACCGTCTGTTCTGTTACTACACGGCTGTGTACTTTGAAATATACAATATCTAGGCATTTTAATAGGCCACTGTACTGTGCGTTCTCTTGCTAAATTATCTCACATACCTGGTGTAAATACCCACCGTCTGTTCTGTTACTACACGGCTGTGTACTTTGAAATATACAATATCTAGGCATTTTAATAGGCCACTGTACTGTGCGTTTCTCTTGCTAATTATCTTTACATACCTGGTGTAAATACCCACGTCTGTTCTGTTACTACACGGCTGTGTACTTTGAAATATACAATATCTAGGCATTTTTAATAGGCCACTGTACTGTGCGTTGTCTTGCTAAATTATCTCACATACCTGGTGTAAATACCCACCGTCTGTTCTGTTACTACACGGCTGTGTACTTTGAAAATATACAATATCTAGGCATTTTAATAGGCCACTGTACTGTGCGTTCTCTTGCTAAATTATCTCACATACCTGGTGTAAATACCCACCGTCTGTTTTTGTTACTACACGGCTGTGTACTTTGAAATAACAATATCTAGGCATTTTAATAGGCCACTGTACTGTGCGTTCTCTTGCTAAATTATCTCACATACCTGGTGTAAATACCCACCGTCTGTTCTGTTACTACACGGCTGTGTACTTTGAAATATACAATATCTAGGCATTTTAAATAGGCCACTGTACTGTGCGTTCTCTTGTTTAAATTATTTCACATACCTGGTGTAAATACCCACCGTCTGTTCTGTTACTACACGGCTGTGTACTTTGAAATATACAATATCTAGGCATTTTAATAGGCCACTGTACTGTGCGTTCTCTTGCTAAATTATCTCACATACCTGGTGTAAATACGCCACCGTCTGTTCTGTTACTACACGGCTGTGTACTTTGAAATATACAATATCTAGGCATTTTAATAGGCCACTGTACTGTGCGTTCTCTTGCTAAATTATCTCACATACCTGGTGTAAATACCCACCGTCTGTTCTGTTACTACACGGCTGTGTACTTTGAAATATACAATATCTAGGCATTTTAATAGGGCCACTGTACTGTGCGTTCTCGTTGCTAAATTATCTCACATACCTGGTGTAAATACCCACCGTCTGTTCTGTTACTACACGGCTGTGTACTTTGAAATATACAATATCTAGGCATTTTAATAGGCCACTGTACTGTGCGTTCTCTTGCTAAATTATCTCACATACCTGGTGTAAATACCCACCGTCTGTTCTGTTACTACACGGCTGTGTACTTTGAAATATACAATATCTAGGCATTTTAATAGGCCACTGTACTGTGCGTTGTCTTGCTAAATTATCTCACATACCTGGTGTAAATACCCACCGTCTGTTCTGTTACTACACGGCTGTGTACTTTGAAATATACAATATCTAGGCATTTTAATAGGCCACTGTACTGTGCGTTCTCTTGCTTAAATTATCTCACATACCTGGTGTAAATACCCACCGTCTGTTCAGTTACTACACGGCTGTGTACTTTGAAATATACAATATCTAGGCATTTTAATAGGCCACTGTACTGTGCGTTCTCTTGCTTAAATTATCTCACATACCTGGTGTAAATACCCACCGTCTGTTCAGTTACTACACGGCTGTGTACTTTGAAATATACAATATCTAGGCATTTTAATAGGCCACTGTACTGTGCGTTCTCTTGCTTAAATTATCTCACATACCTGGTGTAAATACCCACCGTCTGTTCAGTTACTACACGGCTGTGTACTTTGAAATATACAATATCTAGGCATTTTAATAGGCCACTGTACTGTGCGTTCTCTTGTTAAATTATCTCACATACCTGGTGTAAATACCCACCGTCTGTTCAGTTACTACACGGCTGTGTACTTTGAAATATACAATATCTAGGCCATTTTAATAGGCCCACTGTACTGTGCGTGTCTTGCTAAATTATCTCACATACCTGGTGTAAATACCCACCGTCTGTTCTGTTACTACACGGCTGTGTACTTTGAAATATACAATATCTAGGCATTTTAATAGGCCCACTGTACTGTGCGTTCTCTTGCTAAAATTATCTCACATACCTGGTGTAAATACCCACCGTCTGTTTTGTTACTACACGGCTGTGTACTTTGAAATATACAATATCTAGGCATTTTAATAGGCCACTGTACTGTGCGTTCTCTTGCTAAATTATCTCACATACCTGGTGTAAATACCCACCGTCTGTTCTGTTACTACACGGCTGTGTACTTTGAAATATACAATATCTAGGCATTTTAATAGGCCACTGTACTGTGCGTTCTCTTGTTAAATTATTTCACATACCTGGTGAAATACCCACCGTCTGTTCTGTTACTACACGGCTGTGTACTTTGAAATATACAATATCTAGGCATTTTAATAGGCCACTGTACTGTGCGTTCTCTTGCTAAATTATCTCACATACCTGGTGTAAAATACCACCGTCTGTTCTGTTACTACACGGCTGTGTACTTTGAAATATACAATATCTAGGCATTTTAATAGGCCACTGTACTGTGCGTTCTCTTGCTAAATTATCTCACATACCTGGTGTAAATACCCACCGTCTGTTCTGTTACTACACGGCTGTGTACTTTGAAATATACAATATCTAGGCATTTTAATAGGCCACTGTACTGTGCGTTCTCTTGTTAAATTATTTCACATACCTGTGTAAATACCCACCGTCTGTTCTGTTACTACACGGCTGTTGTACTTTGAAATATACAATATCTAGGCATTTTAATAGGCCACTGTACTGTGCGTTCTCTTGCTAAATTATCTCACATACCTGGCTGTAAATACCCACCGTCTGTTTCTGTTACTACACGGCTGTGTACTTTGAAATATACAATATCTAGGCATTTTAATAGGCCACTGTACTGTGCGTTCTCTTGCTAAATTATCTCACATACCTGGTGTAAATACCCACCGTCTGTTCTGTTACTACACGGCTGTGTGTACTTTGAAAATATACAATATCTAGGCATTTTAATAGGCCACTGTACTGTGCGTTCTCTTGCTAAATTATCTCACATACCTGGTGTAAATACCCACCGTCTGTTCTGTTACTACACGGCTGTGTACTTTGAAATATACAATATCTAGGGCATTTTAATAGGCCACTGTACTGTGCGTTCTCTTGCTAAATTATCTCACATACCTGGTGTAAATACCCACCGTCTGTTCTGTTACTACACGGCTGTGTACTTTGAAATATACAATATCTAGGCATTTTAATAGGCCACTGTACTGTGCGTTGTCTTGCTAAATTATCTCACATACCTGGTGTAAATACCCACCGTCTGTTCTGTTACTACACGGCTGTGTACTTTGAAATATACAATATCTAGGCATTTTAAATAGGCCACTGTACTGTGCGTTGTCTTGCTAAATTATCTCACATACCTGGTGTAAATTACCCACCGTCTGTTTTGTTACTACACGGCTGTGTACTTTGAAATATACCAATATCTAGGCATTTTAATAGGCCCACTGTACTGTGGCGTTCTCTTGCTAAAATTATCTCACATACCTGGTGTAAATACCCACCGTCTGTTCTGTTACTACACGGCTGTGTACTTTGAAATATACAATATCTAGGCATTTTTAATAGGCCACTGTACTGTGCGTTCTCTTGTTAAATTATTTCACATACCTGGTGTAAATACCCACCGTCTGTTCTGTTACTACACGGCTGGTGTACTTTGAAATATACAATATCTAGGCATTTTAATAGGCCACTGTACTGTGCGTTCTCTTGCTAAATTATCTCACATACCTGGTGTAAATACCCACCGTCTGTTCTGTTACTACACGGCTGTGTACTTTGAAATATACAATTCTAGGCATTTTAATAGGCCACTGTACTGTGCGTTCTCTTGCTAAATTATCTCACATACCTGGTGTAAATACCCACGTCCTGTTCTGTTACTACACGGCTGTGTACTTTGAAATATACAATATCTAGGCATTTTAATAGGCCACTGTACTGTGCGTTCTCTTGCTAATTATCTCACATACCTGGTGTAAATACCCACCGTCTGTTCTGTTACTACACGGCTGTGTACTTTGAAATATACAATATTTTGGCATTTTAATAGGCCACTGTACTGTGCGTTCTCTGGCTAAATTATCTCACATACCTGGTGTAAATACCCACCGTCTGTTCTGTTACTACACGGCTGTGTACTTTGAAATATACAATATCTAGGCATTTTAATAGGCCACTGTACTGTGCGTTCTCTTGTTAAATTATTCACATACCTGGTGTAAATACCCACCGTCTGTTCTGTTACTACACGGCTGTGTACTTTGAAATATACAATATCTAGGCATTTTAATAGGCCACTGTACTGTGCGTTCTCTTGCTAAAATTATCTCACATACCTGGTGTAAATACCCACCGTCTGTTTTGTTACTACACGGCTGTTGTACTTTGAAATATACAATATCTAGGCAATTTTAATAGGCCACGTGTACTGTGCGTTCTTCTTGCTAAATTATCTCACATACCTGGTGTAAATACCCACCGTCTGTTCTGTTACTACACGGCTGTGTACTTTGAAATATACAATATCTAGGCATTTTAATAGGCCACTGTACTGTGCGTTCTCTTGCTAAATTATCTCACATACCTGGTGTAAATACCCACCGTCTGTTCTGTTACTACACGGCTGTGTACTTTGAAATATACAATATCTAGGCATTTTTAATAGGCCACTGTACTGTGCGTTCTCTTGCTAAATTATCTCACATACCTGGTGTAAATACCCACCGTCTGTTCTGTTACTACACGGCTGTGTACTTTGAAATATACAATATCTAGGCATTTTAAATAGGCCACTGTACTGTGCGTTCTCTTGCTAAATTATCTCACATACCTGGTGTAAATACCCACCGTCTGTTCTGTTACTACACGGCTGTGTACTTTGAAATATACAATATCTAGGCATTTTAATAGGCCACTGTACTGTGCGTTCTCTTGCTAAATTATCTCACATACCTGGTGTAAATACCCACCGTCTGTTCAGTTACTACACGGCTGTGTACTTTGAAATATATACAATATCTAGGCCATTTTAATAGGCCACTGTACTGTGCGTTCTCTTGTTAAATTATCTCACATACCTGGTGTAAATACCCACCGTCTGTTCAGTTACTACACGGCTGTGTACTTTGAAATATACAATATCTAGGCCATTTTAATAGGCCACTGTACTGTGCGTTCTCTTGTTAAATTATCTCACATACCTGGTGTAAATACCCACCGTCTGTTCAGTTACTACACGGCTGTGTACTTTGAAATATACAATATCTAGGCCATTTTAATAGGCCACTGTACTGTGCGTTCTCTTGTTAAATTATCTCACATACCTGGTGTAAATACCCACCGTCTGTTCAGTTACTACACGGCTGTGTACTTTGAAATATACAATATCTAGGCCATTTTAATAGGCCACTGTACTGTGCGTTCTCTTGTTAAATTATCTCACATACCTGGTGTAAATACCCACCGTCTGTTCAGTTACTACACGGCTGTGTACTTTGAAATATACAATATCTAGGCCATTTAATAGGCCACTGTACTGTGCGTTCTCTTGTTAAATTATCTCACATACCTGGTGTAAATACCCACCGTCTGTTCAGTTACTACACGGCTGTGTACTTTGAAATATACAATATCTAGGCCATTTTAATAGGCCACTGTACTGTGCGTTCTCTTGTTAAATTATCTCACATACCTGGTGTAAATACCCACCGTCTGTTCAGTTACTACACGGCTGTGTACTTTGAAATATACAATATCTAGGCCATTTTAATAGGCCACTGTACTGTGCGTTCTCTTGTTAAATTATCTCACATACCTGGTGTAAATACCCACCGTCTGTTCAGTTACTACACGGCTGTGTACTTTGAAATATACAATATCTAGGCCATTTTAATAGGCCACTGTACTGTGCGTTCTCTTGTTAAATTATCTCACATACCTGGTGTAAATACCCACCGTCTGTTCAGTTACTACACGGCTGTGTACTTTGAAATATACAATATCTAGGCCATTTTAATAGGCCACTGTACTGTGCGTTCTCTTGTTAAATTATCTCACATACCTGGTGTAAATACCCACCGTCTGTTCAGTTACTACACGGCTGTGTACTTTGAAATATACAATATCTAGGCCATTTAATAGGCCACTGTACTGTGCGTTCTCTTGTTAAATTATCTCACATACCTGGTGTAAATACCCACCGTCTGTTCAGTTACTACACGGCTGTGTACTTTGAAATATACAATATCTAGGCATTTTAATAGGCCACTGTACTGTGCGTTCTCTTGTTAAATTATCTCACATACCTGGTGTAAATACCCACCGTCTGTTCAGTTACTACACGGCTGTGTACTTTGAAATATACAATATCTAGGCCATTTTAATAGGCCACTGTACTGTGCGTTCTCTTGTTAAATTATCTCACATACCTGGTGTAAATACCCACCGTCTGTTCAGTTACTACACGGCTGTGTACTTTTGAAATATACAATATCTAGGCCATTTTAATAGGCCACTGTACTGTGCGTTCTTCTTGTTAAATTATCTCACATACCTGGTGTAAATACCCACCGTCTGTTCAGTTACTACACGGCTGTGTACTTTGAAATATACAATATCTAGGCCATTTTAATAGGCCACTGTACTGTGCGTTCTCTTGTTAAATTATCTCACATACCTGGTGTAAATACCCACCGTCTGTTCAGTTACTACACGGCTGTGTACTTTGAAATATACAATATCTAGGCCATTTTAATAGGCCACTGTACTGTGCGTTCTCTTGTTAAATTATCTCACATACCTGGTGTAAATACCCACCGTCTGTTCAGTTACTACACGGCTGTGTGTACTTTGAAATATACAATATCTAGGCCATTTTAATAGGCCACTGTACTGTGCGTTCTCTTGTTAAATTATCTCACATACCTGGTGTAAATACCCACCGTCTGTTCAGTTACTACACGGCTGTGTACTTTGAAATATACAATATCTAGGCCATTTTAATAGGCCACTGTACTGTGCGTTCTCTTGTTAAATTATCTCACATACCTGGTGTAAATACCCACCGTCTGTTCAGTTACTACACGGCTGTGTGTACTTTGAAATATACAATATCTAGGCCATTTTAATAGGCCACTGTACTGTGCGTTCTCTTGTTAAATTATCTCACATACCTGGTGTAAATACCCACCGTCTGTTCAGTTACTACACGGCTGTGTACTTTGAAATATACAATATCTAGGCCATTTAATAGGCCACTGTACTGTGCGTTCTCTTGTTAAATTATCTCACATACCTGGTGTAAATACCCACCGTCTGTTCAGTTACTACACGGCTGTGTACTTTGAAATATACAATATCTAGGCCATTTAATAGGCCACTGTACTGTGCGTTCTCTTGTTAAATTATCTCACATACCTGGTGTAAATACCCACCGTCTGTTCAGTTACTACACGGCTGTGTACTTTGAAATATACAATATCTAGGCCATTTTAATAGGCCACTGTACTGTGCGTTCTCTTGTTAAATTATCTCACATACCTGGTGTAAATACCCACCGTCTGTTCTGTTACTACACGGCTGTGTACTTTGAAATATACAATATCTAGGCCTTTTAATA
>ONZH01000833.1:0-14293 GCA_900303285.1 Rhinella marina
GAAGACAGTGCTTCTGAGGCGGAGGCGAGTGCTGCACCAGAACAGGTTGGAAGAGGCAGTGGTGTGGCCAGAGGGAGAAGCAGGGCCAGAGCTGGTGCATCAGCAGCAACTGTTTCACGTAGTGAAGCTCCCGTGGCGAGGCCTAGATGTTCGCAAGTCTGGAGGTTCTTTAAAGAAAGTGAGGATGACCGACGGACTGTGGTGTGCAACCTGTGCCACACCAGGATCAGCAGGGGTGCCACCACTACTAGCCTAACCACCACCAGCATGCGCAGGCATATGAGTGCTAAACACCCCACTCAATGGAACCAAGGCCGTTCACCACCTCCTGTGGGTCACACCACTGCTCCTTCCCCTGTGTCACTCGCTGCCTCTGCTAGTCAACCCCTGCCCAGGACCCCGGCACGAGCGCCTCCCGCCGGAAAACCACACCTTCGACTCCACGATCCTCCACAGTGTCCACCAACGTGTCCCAGCGCAGCGTTCAGCTGTCTTTACAGCAGACGCTGGAGCGCAAGAGGAAATACAGTTCCACCCACCCACATGCCCAAGCCCTCAACGTCCACATCTCCAAATTGCTGAGCCTGGAGATGCTGCCCTATAGGCTGGTAGAGACCGAGGCCTTTCGCAATCTCATGGTGGTGGCTGCCCCTCGGTATTCGGTCCCCAGCCGCCACTATTTTTCCCGATGTGCCGTCCCAGCCCTACACCAGCACCTGTCAGAGAACATCATCCGTGCCCTGACCAACGCTGTTTCTGAGAAGGTCCACCTAACCATGGACACGTGGACAAGTGTTGCCGGGCAAGGACACTATATCTCACTGACGGCACATTGGGTTAACTTGGTGGAGGCTGGGACCGAGACTGACCCTGGGGCTGCTCATGTACTTCCCACACCGAGGATTGCGGGGCCTACCTCGGTCACGGTCTCTCAGACGTACTATGCCTCCTCCTCCTGCGACCCCTCCTCCTCATCCACCGAATTACCATCCGTGGGCACGGCGCCTTCAGTCGGTAGCACTAGGCGCAGCAGCAGTGCCGTGGGTAAGCTCCAGCAGGCGGTGCTCAAACTGCTGAGCTTAGGTGACAAAAGGCACACCGCCCAAGAGCTGTTACAGGGCATCACGGCGCAGACCGATGTGTGGCTGGCACCGCTGAACCTCAAGCCAGGCATGGTTGTGTGTGACAACGGGCGTAACCTGGTGGCGGCTCTGCAGACTGACACATGTGCCATGCCTGGCCCACGTGTTCAATCTAATAGTTCAGCGGTTCCTCAAGACATTCCCCAATCTGTCTGATTTGCTCACCAAGGTGCGCCGCATCTGTGCGCATTTCCGCAAGTCGACCTCAGATGCTGCCACTCTCAGGGCAGCGCAGCGCCGCGCCGCCTACAACTGCCCGCTCACCGACTGTTGTGCGACGTGCCCACAAGATGGAATTTGACATTAAACATGTTATCCAGAGTTTACCAGCAGCGCAGAGCGATTGTAGACTGCCAGATGTCAACTTCCACCAGAACTGGTAGTCAGGTCAGTCAGATTCCTCAAGTCTACAATGAGGAGTGGACGTGGATGTCTGATATCTGCCAGGTGTTGAGCAACTTTGAGGAGTCAACACAGATGGTCAGCGGCGATGCCGCCATTATCAGCCTCACCATCCCGCTGCTTTGCCTGTTGAAAAACTCACTGCTCAGCATCAAGTCGGATGCTTTGCGCTTGTCACAAGAGACGGTGCAGGAAGATACGTCGCTTGATAGCCAGAGCACCCTCCGGTCTGTTTCTCAGCGCGTATCGGAGGAGGGGGATGAGGATGAGGTGGAAGAGGAGGAGAATGTCGGCGAGACAGTAGAGGGTACCATTGCTCAGTTCTTAACTCTTGAGCGTGTATGGGCTGAAGAGGAGGGCATGGAGGAGGAGGAGGAGGAAATGGAGAGTCAGGCCAGTGAGGAGAGGGAATTCTTGCGTGTTGGGACTCTGGCGCACATGGCAGACTTCATGTTAGGCTGCCTATCCCGTGACCCTCGCGTTAGAAGAATTTTTTCAAACACCGATTACTGGGTGTTCACTCTCCTGGACCCACGGTACAAGCAGAACCTTTCCACTCTCATCCCTGCAGAGGAAAGGAGTATGAGAGTGAATAGATATCAACAGGCCCTGGTGCACAAGCAGAAACAATTCTTCCCATCTGACGCCGCTAGCGGCAGAGGGCATGGTTCTGTGGGCCAAGTAGCGGGGGAGAGGAGGCGAGCAGGCAGCTTGTCCAGCACTAGCAGGGGAACGATCTCCAAGGCCTTTGCCAGTTTTATGTGACCCCAGCAAGACACTGTCACCTGTCTCCAGTCTAGGCAGAGTAGGGGGGAGTTGTACAGAAAGATGGTGAGGGAGTACCTAGCTGACCATACCAACGTCCGTAGCGATCACTCTGCTCCATACAACTACTGGGTTTCAAAGCTGGACACGTGGCCTGAACTGGCGCTGTACGCCTTGGAGGTGCTGGCCTGCCCTGCCGCTAGCGTGCTGTCAGAGCGGGTATTCAGTGCAGCTGATGGCGTCATCACCGATAAGCGTACACGCCTGTCAACTGACAGCGCTGACAGGCTGACGCTTATTAAAAAGAACAAAGCCTGGATTTCACCGGAATTCAAATCTCCTCCGGGGGAAAGCAGCTAAAGATTAACATTACTTATGTATCCGATTCCTCTTCTCTACTCCTCCTACTCCTCTTCCTCCATGTCGTCTTTGCCTAACGCTGACTAAAAAAACGCCATTTTTTAGAGGTCCAACTGGCACTCTTTTACCACAATTTTTCCGGAGGGGCCCCTACAGGCCCTCTCTTCAAACAATTTTTCCGGAGGTCCACCTACAGGCCCTCTCTCCAAACAATTTTTCCGGAGGTCCACCTACAGGCCCTCTCTCCAAACAATTTTTCCGGAGGTCCACCTACAGGCCCTCTTTCCAAACAATTTTTCCGGAGTTCCACCTACAGGCCCTCTCTCCAAACAATTTTTCCGCAGGTCCACCTACAGGCCCTCTCTCCAAACAATTTTTCCGGAGGTCCACCTACAGGCCCTCTCTCCAGTTCCAGTTTCCAGTTTTATTTGCGCAAACTGCGTAAATTTTTTTTTTGGGATAGGTGTGAAAAATAATATTACCTGCGTATCTATATTGCCCAACATTGGGTACGGTAGTAACAAGAAGACCAAACACATGCTGCCCACAGGGTTCCGCAAATTCTTGGTCCACAATGTCAAGGAGCTCGAGGTTCTGTTGATGAGCAACAAGTCCTTCTGTGCAGAAATCGCCCACAACGTCTCCTCAAAGAACCTAAAGACCATTGTGGAGAGAGCGGCACAGCTCGCCATCAAAGTGACGAACCCCAATGCCAGACTGCGCAGCGAAGATAACGAATAAATATCTCTGTGGTTATTTGTGCTAAATAAAAGTTAAATAAACACAAAAAAAAAAAATTGATCTGTTCCTGTGCCTGATCCACCCAAGTTGAATCTGTCCCATCATGAGAAAGTCCCCCAAGGAGTCCCCACTTTAACTTGCTTCCCATACAACTACCTCACCCCCCGACACCTGTGTCTCGCCATTGTCCACCACCTCCTCAGACAACACTGGTAAATCCCCACTGTCAGCACACTGAGACTGCAAAAGGTCTTGCGAATTGGGGCAGAGAATGTTCTGGGGTAGCACATCAGAGAAGGGGTGACTATGGGGTTCCAGGAAGTATGTGACCACATGCAATCTCCATCCAAAAAGTCATACTGAGGCTCACCACCATGCTTTACACTGCAATCCTATTACTGAGGCTCACCACCATGCTTTACACTGCAATCTTTTTTTTTTTTTTTTTTTTTTAATTTTTTTTTTTTTTAATTTTCATATAAACATAGTAAATATACCAATATTACATATATAGGGAAATATGTTCAAAGGATAACATTCTTGCAACTTAATTGCTAAAGCATGTTTCCGTAAATCCCAAATCATCCATATCCCACCCTCCCAGGCGCGAACACCACCTCCCCCCTCCCCATGGGACGACGGGAGAGAAAAAAAAAAAAAAAAACAAATAAGTAAAAAGGGAGAAGTTTTTAATGCCACTTATCCCAAATCACATGCCAGCTTTTTTCCTTATACTGTTTTTTATAACGCAAACACTCAAAACTTTTTACTTTATCCACTAAGTTTTTCCAAGATTTGATATTGGGGGATTGAGTCGCCATCCAAACCCTAGCTATTACCAAGCGGGCCAGAAACATCAGTCTGGAGACAAGATTTCTTATTCCCCAGGGGATGTTCGTGCCTCCCAGATAGCCCAGGACCAAACATTCGACATTGAAGCCAAAGTCAATGTCAATAATTCCTTTGATATGAGTATAAACGTCTCTCCAGAACCCTCTAACATGTGGACAGTCCCAGCAGAGATGTAAGAAGTCTGCCTTCTCTAGACCACATCTAGGACAATTTGCATCCTCTCTCTTTCTCATTTGATACATTATTACTGGCGTGTAGTATAACATATATAGGAAGTTAAATTGCACCATCAAGTGATTTTCATTTCTAGTCATATATTTCATATTTCTAAATATTCCATCCCATTTTCCTTCTAATCCTAACTGTGAAACCTGATCCCATTTAGCCTGTGAATTGTGAACTATTCCTACTGTGAAACTCTTGATGAAGCATTTATACAACTTTGATAAGGAATTCCTTTTTCTATTGGAATCCTGTAACATCTCAATAATGTCGTGCGAATTAATCTCCAGTGTCCTTTTATCTTTTACACCCAAGGATGCATTATATAGACGGTAATAATTAAACCACCCACTTCCCTTTACCTTATGTCTAACCTGTAAATCTTTAAATAATATAATTTGACCCCTATCAAACAAATGAGGTACATTATTAATTCCCAAAGATTGCCAGTATCTCCAGTCCATGTTGTCATAGAACTCTTGTATATTAGGATTCTGCCAGATGGGAGTAAAATAGAGACTACCTTTAAGGCCTATTAGTTTTTTCAGCATAACCCAACATTCCCCGAGTAATTCCCCGAGGGGAGATGCTTTCATGGGGGATCTCTTAGCGTTATATGTTTCAAGGAGCTCAAATATTGATGAAACATTCCTACCATAGAGGTCCAGCAGTTTTCCAATTATCGGACAAGTCTTCCACTGGATTAAAATTTGAAGCTGGGCCATTAGGAAATAACCCTGAAAAAAGGGGAGGGCCAAACCGCCTCTATCTTTTGGTTTATAAAGGTGAATTAATTTTATTCTTACTCTTTTTCTCCCCCAAATCAGATCATTCAGCATTCCCTCAATCACCTTAAAAGTTTTGGAATCTATCCATATTGGAGAAACGTTAAGAATATACATTATTTGGGGCTGAAGAATCATCTTGATCAGGGCGATTCTATCTGCCCTCGATAAAGGAATCTTAAGCCAGGTATTAATTTTATGCCTCGTTTTTTCTATAATCGGTTTTATATTAAGTTCGGCGAAATCCTCGATCTTAGATGATACCTTAATCCCCAAATATTCCAAAGACTCCGTTTGTCCAACGACTCTAAGGCTTCCACTGTCTATTATCATATTCCCCTCCAGTGGCATTAGGCTAGACTTCGCCCAGTTTATCTCCAGTCCTGATATCCCACCATATTTTGCTATTAAGGACATCAGCCTAGGAACTGATGAGGGGGAATCACTTAAGCATATCAAGATGTCATCAGCATACAATCTGATTTTATCACCTACTCCCCCACACCCACAGCCTTTAATCTCCGCATCCTTCCTAATGAGAATGGCCAAAGGTTCGATAAATAGTGAAAACAGTAATGGAGATAAAGGGCAACCCTGCCTAGTTCCTCTGCCCAATTTGATTGATTCTGTCAGTTGGCCATTAACATTTATTCTTGCACGTGGCTCTCTGTACATGAGTTTAACCCAACTCATGTATCTATCCCCAAAACCAAAGTTCTTCATGACCTGCCAGAGGAAACTCCACTCGACCCTGTCAAAAGCCTTAATGGCATCTAAAGACAGGATCGAGCGGAGGTCCCCCCCCCCGCATCTGCATTGCAGCATACAAGGCCCTGACATTGTCAGCTATATTTCTGGTGGGCATGAACCCGCACTGATCCCTGTGAATGAGCTCAAGAATGACAGTTTTTAACCTATTGGCTAAGATCTTGGAGAGCAACTTAATATCCGTATTTAATAATGATATGGGCCGATATGCTTCCCTGTCCTCTACGTCCTTCCCCTTTTTTGGGATCAAAACGATCACTGCCTCTTTCATAGAGTCAGGAAGATGGCCAGTTTTATATGCTTCATTAAGAACCTTAGATAGTCTAGGTAATAAAACTGGTCCGTACTTCCTGTAGATCTCAAAAGGGAGGCCATCCGAGCCTGGAGATGAGTTGCCTGAGATGGATTTCAAGGCCTTCTCTAATTCAAAGGTAGTGATCGGAGCATCCAACTCATCTTTTTGATGACCAGTGAGTTCTGGAAAATCCACTTGGGACAGGTATTCCTCAATATCACTATCAGATGTGGTCGTTGAGGGTGAATATAAGTTTGTAAAGTAGTCTTTAAAGATGTCTTGAATATCTCCTTGCTTACAGAACCTACGGCCGTCTTCATTTTTAATGGCTAAAATCGGGACTTTTCTATCTTGATTTCCAATAATGGAGGACAGAAATCTGCCTGGTTTGCCCCCTTCAAGGTAAACTTTTTGATTTTTAAAAAAACATCTCTGCTGGGCCTTGTCCAAACGCGATTCTCTAAGATGTTCCTGGGCCCTCTGAAGGGCACTTTCATTAGATTCAGATGGGTCCCTATTAAATTCAACTTCTCTGGAGAGACAGGTATCACCGAGCATCTTATCTATCTTCATAAAGTCTTTGCGCTTGGTTTTTATCTTACTATATAAAATACCTCTTACATGTGCCTTAAAGGCGTCCCAGACAAATGACAAAGATGTTGATCCTTCATTTTCCTCCCAAAATTGCATCAAACTCTTCATAATACCAGAGTGGTCATCAATTATGGATAACCAATGGGCGTTTAAGCGAAAAAGTGAATATTGTCGCTTTTCACCAAGACCGCTGGGTATAATAACCGATACCACAGAGTGGTCTGAAATGCCCGATGGTTCATACACAATTTTCCCAATGTCCCCCAGTAAGTCCTGAGTAACCAATGTAAGATCAATCCGGGACATTGTGTTATGTGATTTATTAAAACATGAGTATGCCCGTTTAGTAGGAAATTTATACCTCCAGACATCAATCCAGCCCGCCTCGGCGCAAAAGCGAGAAAAATTACTGCTATTTTGAAATACATTATTGCCTCGGCACCCGGGGCGGGCCCTATCTAACTGAGGGTCCATGACATTATTAAAGTCTCCTATAATTAGGATAGGGCATGTATCTCTGTTATTGCTAAATTCCAAGAGTTCCCGCAAGACATCGTATTTAAATGGGGGGGGAATATATACAAAAGCCAGAATGCAAATTCGCTGATCTAAAACCCCATGCAGGAAAATATATCGGCCATCAATGTCAATCCGTTTACCCAAAGGTTCAAAATGCACATTGTCGTGAATTAACACTGTTATTCCTCTGGAGTAAACAGATCCAAATGAATGGTATTTATATTTTGCCCATTTCCTTTCAATCCACTTGCTTCTCTCACCAGTCAAGTGGGTTTCAATCAGACAAACTATGGCCGGTAAATGTTTATGAACAACGTCTAGAACTGCACATCTCTTTACGCGATCATTGATCCCTCTGATGTTCCATGCAATTATCTTAGTCATTACTCAAAGAAGCAGAAAAAAAAAAAAAAAACCCAAACTCCCCCGTCGTCCAGTATCCCCACTCTCCAGCCATCCCTCCCCACTCCCCCCTACCCCATCCTTCTGCTCGCCCTGTCTTACTGCCGGAAAACAGAGCCCTCGAACCCTCACTACGGCCCCCCCCCCTCCCCACGCCCCGGAACACAGCATTTTCCATTAAGTGGGAAGACAATAAGATGGCTCAGACCTGTCTATATCATAAACCCTCTTGCTCCACCCAATCGGCTAACTCCTTGGCCTCACTAAAAAATTTGATAGCATCTTTGTAGATCACCCTAAGTTTGGCCGGGAATAGCATTGAGTATTTAATGTTAGCCGCCCTTAAGCGCTTTTTAGATTCTCCAAAGCTACGCCGTTTCTCCATTGTAGCCTTGGAGAAATCAGGATACAATGCTATTCTTGAACCATTGTACAATAGTGAGTCTTTTTCCCTCGCTTTACGAAGGATTAAGTCCCGGTCACTGGAGCAAAGGACCTTAGCCAGGATTGTCCGAGGAGGGGCCCCTGGAGGGGGGCCTTTGTTTGGGACCCTGTGAGCTCTCTCTATGGCAAACATTTTCGAGAAGCCCTCTTGGCCCAGAGAGTCTAAAGTCCATTCTTGTATAAACAAAGCCGTGTCGTTCCCCTCTGCCTTCTCCGGAAACCCAAGGAAACGAATATTAGAGCGTCTGTTCCTGTCCTCAAGCTCCGTAAGTTTTTGTTTAATAAATCCCAAGTCCTTAGTATGCGTCTTCACCTCATCCCTCAAGGACTTTACCTCTTGGTCCATTTTTTGCACACGGACCTCCTGGTCCACTATTTTTTCCCTCAACTTGGACATATCCATTTTTATAATAGCTATGTCTGCTCTGACTCCACCCATTTGCAAAGTGAGTGTTAGGATGACGCGCCGCGTGACAGCACAGCCCCGCCGTCTAGCGCGATCACATTGACCATTGCGGTTTTACTGCTATAGTCTGTATTGTCTCTATGCTGGGATCTTGGGGTGTGGCTGGCTCCTAGACTCAGTTGAGTGACAGATGCAGTGTCCTATCCGTGGGAGTACTGGGCTGCGGGTCTTGTCCAATCAGGCTACACCCCTCCCTATATAAGGTTGTGAGTTTGACACGCCCGCTGCCTAGCACCAAAGCAATTGTATTGAGAGAGCTGGGAGCCGGCCTGTGTGTCTGCTAGCATCAAGTGGATGCTACTTCTCTTTCCTACTTTCTGTCCCGGCAATGCCTCTTGTCGACTCTGAGACATTGGCGCATGGGGAGCCGGCCCCTCTATTCTTCCGCCTGTCTCTTGTACTTTAGTGAGCCTTTTTATTTAGGCAGCAGGAGTCTGTGTGGCTGTTGTGGTTGTGGCTCGTTCTCTGGGCCTCTGGCCAGGGTCACAACTCTACTTATAATTTAGTACCCAGTGTGTTCGTCCCTGTTCACATTTGATCTGGTTTGTGTTGACTATTCTCTGTGGTGTTAACAGAGAGAGTCCGTTGCTAGTGGCAACGAGCGGATCCAACACAGCTGCACCTGAGCTGTATTATCAGGTGTCCAGCGGGTCCTCGCTGCACTATATTATGTTATTTTTTTTAATATAGTGTGGCAACCGTAACAGTGTGCTAGGCCCAGAACCCCGCTGTTATGGATCCCAAAGTGCACATGTCGGTTGCAGTGGAAAACCTGAACGCTCGTCTAGCTACCCTCGAGCGTCAGGCCACGCAGACGCCAGCTGTGCTTTCTGTAAGCCCTGCCGATATAGCATTGGCAGTGGGCCAAGCAGTTTCACAAGTGTTAACTAATCTGCCACAGCCCGTGAAATCCTCTGTGCCTCTGGTTATCCCTGAGAGATACGCCGGAGATCCCCTGGGCTGTCGGGGATTTGTTAATCAATGTACTCTGTTTTTGGACGCCAATTCCGCACGTTTTCCGGACGAAGCAGCGAAGGTAGCCTTTGTCATTTCGCTGCTCTCCGGTAAGGCTTTGGCGTGGGTTACTCCTTTGCGAGAGAGAAAGGCGGAAGTACTAAATTCACTTGAGACATTTTTTAAAACTCTGCGCTCAGTGTTTTTAGGGCCTACTCCGCAATCCCTCTACGCATCCCAGCTGCTCCGGCTCCGTCAGCAAAAAGACTCAGTCGCGCAATATTCCATAGAGTTTCGGACTCTAGCGACTGAGTTGGACTGGCCGGACCAGGTGCTGGTGGCCATTTTTTGGGAGGGTCTTTCCTCCAGAATTAAGGACGAACTGGCTGGTAGGGAGCTTCCTACCACGCTAGAGGGCCTTGTATCGACTGCCATGCGAATTGACAACCGCTTTTCGGAGCGTGCGCATGAGCAGTCGTTTGAGAGGAATAGTCGTCCTTCAGGCCGTATATCATCGGACACTCCCATATGTGCTGTCCCTCGCGATAAAGGGAACAGTACGGGGTGGGGACCGGAGGGTCCCGAACCGATGGACACCTCCACGGCCGCTGTCCCTCGGGGTAAAGGGTACAGACGGTCAGGGAGGCTGGTGTGTTTCCGTTGTTGGAGGCCGGGACACAGGGTGTCATCCTGTCCTGAGCTCCAGGGAAACGACCAGACCCAGTAGCCATCAAGGGGGGCTCTCTGGGTATGAATAAACCCCTTGGGAAAATACGGGTCCCGGTCTCCTTCAGGATTGGGGAGACTTGGGTCGCCAGTGGCGCCTTCGTGGACTCCGGGGCGGCAGCAAGTTTCATGTCCCGGGAATTTGTAAGGAAACATAATATTCCCGTGCGCTTGCTGTCTACCCCGTTGCCAATTACAGTAGTCGATGGGTCCCAGTTGCCGGTCCAGATCTGCGATCAAACTTCACCAGTGATCATGCAGACTGGATCCCTACACACGGAGGTGATCTCCTTTTACATCTTGGAGGGACTCTCTGATGACGTGCTATTGGGGCTACCTTGGCTTCAGCAGCACTCACCAACTATTGAATGGCGAGCTGGTGAGATTGTCAGGTGGAGCGCCCAGTGTAAGGAGGAGTGTATGCCACCTATCACTCCATCCTCTGCACCCTCTGTTCCTGTTGAACTGGAGGGGTTGCCTCCACAATACGCCAATTTTGCTGACGTATTTTCTAAAAAGGCGGCTGAGACGTTGCCCGAGCACAGGTCGTACGATTGTGCCATTGACCTGATGCCCGGTGCCATGCCACCTCGGGGCAGGGTTTACCCTTTGTCCTTGCCCGAGACCAAATCCATGTCTGATTACATTGCGGAGAACCTGGCTCGGGGCTTCATTAGGGAGTCTTCTTCTCCAGCTGGGGCAGGGTTTTTCTTTGTGGCAAAAAAGGATGGGTCTCTGCGACCCTGCATAGACTACCGTGGTCTCAATGCAGTGACGGTCAAAAATCGGTACCCCCCTGCCTCTGATCGCAGAGTTGTTCGATCGCTTCAGGGGGGCCACTGTCTTCACCAAATTGGACCTCCGGGGTGCCTATAACCTCATACGCATCAGGGAAGGTGATGAATGGAAAACCGCTTTTAATACCAGGGACGGGCACTATGAGTACCTGGTCATGCCATTTGGCCTGTGTAACGCCCCAGCGGTTTTCCAGTCGTTTGTCAATGACATCTTCCGTGACCTTCTTCTGAAGTGCGTAGTAGTCTACCTGGACGATATACTCGTTTTCTCGGCCAATATGACCGATCATCGGCGAGCGGTTCGATCGGTACTCTCTAGGTTACGTGCCCATCGGCTATATGCCAAGCTAGAGAAGTGCCAGTTCGAACAGTCCAGTCTGCCATTCTTAGGGTACATCGTTTCTGGGGTAGGGTTACAAATGGACCCCCAGAAATTCGACGCAGTACTAAAATGGCCTGAACCCCGTACTCTGAAGGCTGTCCAGAGGTTCCTGGGGTTTTCTAATTACTACAGACAGTTCATTCCCCATTTCTCTTCTCTGGCAGCACCTCTTTCCCGCACTCACTAAAAAAGGGGCTAATCCTAAGAACTGGACCCCTGCTGTGGAGAGGTCCTTCGCCTCTCTTAAACGGTGTTTTGTGGAAGCGCCAGTACTACATCGGCCAGATACCACCAAGCCGTTTTGTGTAGAGGTTGATGCCTCGTCAGTGGGTGCAGGTGCTATGCTTTTCCAGAGAAACGAAGTAGGGAAGAAGGTTACTTGCGCCTTCTTCTCTAAGCTGTTTTCTCCTGCCGAGAGGAATTACGGCATTGGGGACCGAGAACTGTTGGCTGTGAAGTTGGCACTGGAAGAATGGCGTCATCTCCTGGAGGGTGCCGCTTTTCCAGTGCACATATTCACAGACCATAAGAACCTCACTTATATTCAGTCGGCACAGAGGTTAAATGCCAGACAAGCCAGGTGGGCCCTGTTCTTTTCCAGGTTCAACTTCATCCTCCATTATGTTCCTGGGGAGAAAAATCTGCGGGCTGACGCCCTGTCTCGGTCCTTTGAGACCGAGGAGGATGAGGAAGTTGAACCTCGGTTGATAATCCCCACCGAAAAACAACTGGTGGTGAACCCAGTGGCGATCAACAGGGTTCCCCCTGGCAAAACATTGGTTCCGCAATCACGGAGGGAGGAGGTTATGTCTTGGGGACACTCCTCTCGGGTGGGGGGTCACTTTGGTGTCCGACGCTCAGTGGAGCTTATATCGCGACATTACTGGTGGCCTACTCTGGTTGCGGATGTCCGGGCATATTTGCAGGCATGTGTGACCTGCACCCGTAACAAACCCTTGCGTCAGCGCCCCGCAGGGTTATTGTCCCCACTTCCGGTGCCAAACTCTCCCTGGCAGGTGTTAGGGATGGATTTTGTGACCGATCTACCCATCTCTCAAGGGAGGAAAGTGATCTGGGTGGTCACAGATCATTTCACCAAAATGTCCATCCTGGTGGCCTTGCCTGGCCTACCTTCTGCTAGGGAGTTGGCGCGCTTATTTACCCGTCACATTTTTCGGGTGCATGGTATGCCCGAGAAGATTGTGTCGGATCGTGGGCCACAGTTTTCTGCCCATTTTTGGAGAAAAAATATTGAAACCTAACAGGAGTCAGGTAGTGCAATTATTTAAAATATAACATTTAATAATTCATTTAAAAAATATATATTTGCAAACACAAAGACAACACATAACTCAGGTGTAATATCAAATGGAACTATGATGTTATGTTGTCTGAACCTCCCTGTTCTGACAACCAAAATAAGTACAAACATACATAGAATAGTAAATCAAAACAATCTCACCCATCCAGATGCTGATAAGGAATCAATGGGTGTAATGCCTCCTTTGGATATGCAATTGGTTCTCAGTTCAGTGAACAGTTGGGGTCCACGTGCAGAAAAAAAGAAAAATATATAGGGGAGTGGGTATCAACCCTACTCTATCCCTATAGAAGATGGAAATGAACTGCAAGTGCCCTACCTATCTATACAGGGTCACCCTCGATGGTAGGGGCCCCGTCTGGATACCTGTCCCTCAGTATCGGACCTGACCCTACGGTCAAACATGCAGTGGGCACTGCATGTTTGACCGTAGGGTCAGGTCCGATACTGAGGGACAGGTATCCAGACGGGGCCCCTACCATCGAGGGTGACCCTGTATAGATAGGTAGGGCACTTGCAGTTCATTTCCATCTTCTATAGGGATAGAGTAGGGTTGATACCCACTCCCCTATATATTTTTCTTTTTTTCTGCACGTGGACCCCAACTGTTCACTGAACTGAGAACCAATTGCATATCCAAAGGAGGCATTACACCCATTGATTCCTTATCAGCATCTGGATGGGTGAGATTGTTTTGATTTACTATTCTATGTATGTTTGTACTTATTTTGGTTGTCAGAACAGGGAGGTTCAGACAACATAACATCATAGTTCCATTTGATATTACACCTGAGTTATGTGTTGTCTTTGTGTTTGCAAATATATATTTTTTAAATGAATTATTAAATGTTATATTTTAAATAATTGCACTACCTGACTCCTGTTAGGTTTCAATATTTTTTCTTTAATTAGCGTGCAATATCAGAGGATTATTCCCTATCCCTGATAATAGTTATACCATTTTTGGAGAGCTTTGTGTCGGCTGCTCCAGGTTGAACTCTGCCTGTCATCTGCTTTTCACCCACAGAGTAATGGATTGGTGGAGCGTATGAATCAATCCATGGAAACATATCTGCGCCACTTTGTGTCGGCCAGGCATGACGACTGGGTAGAATTATTACCCTGGGCAGAGTTCGCTCTGAATAATGCAGTGGCAGATTCAACCGGTCAGACACCGTTCTTTTTGCTGTACGGGCGACATCCGCGAATTCCGTTGCCCATACCTGTGGCATCTGACGTGCCAGCTGTAGCTGATTGGGCAGCGCATGCCCGAGAGGTCTGGGACCAGGCTCAGTCCTCTATGGTCGCGTCCAAAGACAGAATGCGTGTAACGGCTAATACCAGACGCAGAACCGC
>ONZH01000834.1:0-20776 GCA_900303285.1 Rhinella marina
TCCTGGGCGGGGGATAGGACAGCAGTTCCAGCATGGGCAGTGGTGTCACCCGCAGGCGGTGATGGACCTTTGTTGCACCTAGTTGGGCGCTTTCCTAACATGTGCCAGTGCATGGGCCTTGCCCATCTTGGTCTGGGTCAGCACAATTGTCTTGAGGGTCACCACCAGGCTGTTGCCCAGAATTTGGCGTAATGGTACGATTAGGCAGCCTCAGAGGCATCCATGCATGCTGCCCCTGCTTTTTCCTGTCCATTTTTGTGGTGTTTCCATCATTTTCCAGGTTTTCACGCAACCTTTCCTGTGCAGAGCTTTGGTCCCCTGCAAAAATGCTCGAGTCTCCCATTGACTTCAATGGGGTTCGTTATTCGAAACGAGCACCCGAGCATCGGGAAAAATTTGACTCGAATAACGAGCACCCAAGCATTTTAGTGCTCGCTCATCTCTAATGCTGACCACTGTGCATACAGAAACCACAGTGGCAGTTAGGGAAAGGGGAGCTACAGCTGAAAAGCATAAACCAGTATGTGTAACAGACTACAACAAATTTATAAAAGGTGTAGATCACTCTAATTTGAAGATGTTCGAAGGCTTTCAGAATGTCATATTTTTTACCCTATCCTTGCCACTGTCACCCCAAAATATCCTAAAAGAAGAGCTTTGTAGCATGCATGGAAGGAGGGATACCCATTTTTATTGCTCCAGTTGCCCATCATAACCAGGCTTTGGCAATTACCCCTGTTTTGAAATGTACCATATGGTTTCCAATTATTCATTTTATTTAATACCAAAAAGGGTGGGTGGGGGATCTTTTTAGGGAGTAAATTTATAATTATTTTCTGTTTAGTTTTCGGTCTTTCCAGATTGGGAAGGATCCTTTTAGGACGAGCTGTTGAGCATTTTTTTCAGACCGTTTACCATTAATGATTTTTTTGAACATTTTTCTTGTGCAGGACTTGATCACTCATAAAGTAATTTTTTCTAAGGCACTTTAATGTGCAGAAGTACACATCTGTCTGTTCCAGAATGTGGACCCCTACAAATAGTCTCGGTTGCAAAAACAATCCATCAGTTCACTCTTGCTGGACAACCAGTGCTGTGTATGTCACCCCTGTATTTTAGCAGTTATGGTTTATTCTTTATGGTGACAATTTTAAGGTCCAACTGAAAAAACCCAGGTTATGATTACCCAAATAATTGGAGGCCATTGCTCACCCTCCCAAAGAAAAAAATCCTGGGACTTCCGGTTCCGGCGCCGACATGAACGGTCGTGCTTGAAGAAGCTCCGTAGCTCATAGCTCTACACTGCCTGCAGTATCCCCACTTACCAGGCCCATTCCGCTATAGGCACTGGGAGCACCGACAGAAAGTAACCGGATACCGAATCCTATGGATCGGTACCTGACAAACATGGGCAGCAGGACGAAACAGAAAAATCAGCAGAAGGGCGGGAAAACAGCGAGCGCAATGGCGGATTCCACTCCGATAACAGTTACTGAAGAATCACTCCCCTTACCACCAGATGAAGACTCTATGGAGGGAGAATCTCACCCTGAGGATGTAAAGATGGATTATAAGCGGCTTGCACTGAAGGTGGCAGCTCGAATACTCCCGGATTTACAAGAATCGCTTTCCACCACAGTATCAGCATCTTTGGATTACTTGCGGCAGGAGCTGGTTGATCAAGGCGGCCGCCTCGCTAAGATGGAGGACAGAATCAGCTCCTTGGAGGATGATCACACAAAATTACAAGCGGATTATTTAAATCTACTTCATGAAAATAAAAAGATGGGGGAAAAAATCGATGACCTAGAAAATCGATCTAGGAGAAATAACCTGCGGCTGGTGGGAGTTCCAGAAACGGTTCCTATTCAAGACCTTATCGCGCTATGTGAGCACAAGCTACCTAAAGCCTTAGGCCTTCCTGCCATTTGTAAAGTTGAAAGGGCGCATAGAGTTGGCCCAGCTTTTCCCGCCTCTCGCAGGGACAAACAAGAACATTCGCCGCATCCCGCGCTAATTCAAAGGCCCAGACAGGTCATAGTACGCTATCTAGATAACTCCAACAAAGCGGCCATACTCAGAGCTTACAAGAAAAAAAATAATCCTCTGACTTTACGTACGCACAAAGTGCTGCTTTTTGAGGACTTTTCAGCAGAGGTTACGAGGAGGAGGAGGGAATTCTCGATGCTTTTTCAGACCTCCATCGTCAACAAATCAGGTTCGCACTCATCTATCCGGCCACTCTGCGGATTTTCCACCAGGATGGATCAATCGAGACTTTTCTATCGGCTCATGAAGCTAGAAATGTCATCTATCAAGCCCTGGAGGGCCAACAGACTTCACACTACCCGGACACAAGGAGACGTCGCAACTCAGGTCGAGGAGAGGGTTCACCGCGACGTGATGGAGACATCAACGATCACGACCCCAAAGACCGGAGTAAACAGAGAACAACATCCAGCTTGAAGGGGACTTCTCGTATAGCCTCATCGTCTGGTGCAGTATGCTTCAAAGGACATGGTTCTTTAAACACTATGTCTTTATCTGGGACAATTAGACAAATACAGCCTGAAATGGGGGGGGCATTTAGAGGTTATCCTCTGGGGCCCTATTCCGGGTAATGTCCCTGCTTTTGTCCGCTTTGTTCCTCAAGCCTTATATTCATACCTCTATATCTACCTAATTCTCACCTTCCTTATCTTGGTCTTCTTCTGTCCTCTTTTCCTTTTCTTTTTCTATTTTTTCTTATTCTTCTACTCCTGCCTCTTTCCAAAACTATCATCCTTCCCCCTTGCATCTCTCCCACCTCTCCATCCCCTTCACTCCCCTTCCAATTCTCTCACCCTTCCTCTTCCTTCCTTGCTTTCCCTCTACCCCCCACACCTCCTGTCATCTTCACCTTCTCCCTTTTTTCTTTACTATCACTTATACTTACCCTTTCTTTGTTCCCCTCTGCGGATTTTTCTATCATTTTTAGTATATTGCAATTGAGAGCTAGGAGTTAATATCCAGGTTCGACCACAAACAAGTATTAGATTCATGTTGGGAAGAAGAGAAGTCGCTATAGGGATTCTGTTAGGAATCATTTTGTTCTTACTTGAGTTGATTAATGTGATTATATGTTATTTAAGTTGGGAAGTTTATTGTTTTACCTCTACATCTCAGTCTAAGATCTGTACATTTAGGCTCTCTTTGCTATCTAGAGTGACGTATGATAACATTCATTGCTGTTGTCTGCCATGACTAAGATAGTTTCATGGAACATCAAAGGTTTAAAGTCTCCCCATAAACGTATCATGGTTTTGAGACATCTTAAAAGGCTTAAAGCGGATATAGCTCTACTCCAGGAGACTCACTTAGCGAAATCTGATTTTTTCTGCATGCAAAAATTATGGGTTGGAAGAGTTTTAGGGTCCCCAGCACAGGGATCCAAAGGGGGAGTTTTGATATTGCTACATAAAAACTTAATACATCACATTGAGTCTTCCTTTGAAGATCAAGAAGGTAGATTGATTCAGGTATGTTTGACATCCCCAAATGAGTCTTTACATATTTATAATGTCTTTGGTCCCAATGAGGCTAATGCAAGGTTTTTTCAAAATTTATCTCACAAACTAATATCTGATCCTTCTCTCTATCGCATAGTTGCTGGAGATATGAATGCAGTTATGAATCATACGGAAGACAGACGTAGTGCTTCAGGCTACATATAGTGCCTAGAAGCAGGGACAAACACTTGCATGATATGGCGGTTAAGGTGGGTCTAATAGATGCTTGGAGATATTCCTTTCCCGAAGGTAGAGAATTTTCTCATTTTTCTGCAGTACATGAATCCTGGTCTAGATTGGATTATTTTCTGACCACAGAGCAGATACTCAGAAAAATGACCTCGATAGAAATAGGAGACATGGTTATTTCTGACCACTCGCCCATAGTTCTTACAATGTCAGATAATATCCCAAGAGGGACTGATTTTATATGGAGATTTCCCTCTGACCTAGCTACCAATGAAGTTTTTGCAGAGAAGGTGAAACTCTGGTGGAAAGAGTATTGGGATCTTAACGCAGCCTCTAGTGACTCTCAATTAGTGTGGCGAGCCGGGAAAGCAGTAATGAGGGGAAATATCTTGGCATTTACTAAGACCTTGAAAAAGAAAACACAAAAAAAATTAACGGAACTAACAGAAGAGCTCAGGAGTGCTTACACTGATTTTCAACAGAACCCTTCTGCCCTAACTAAAACTAAATGGTTAGAATGCAAGTCAGAATACGATAAATGGGTTAGACAAAAGGAGGAACTAGAGGGTACTAAAAAGGAAGCCAAACTTTTCAAATATGGGAATAAATCGGGTAAACTACTAGCGTCATTGGCAAAGGGCTTTAAACCAACAGCTATGGTGTCTTCTCTGAAAAACTCAAAAGGGGTATTATGCCACGAACCGGGCGAAAAGATAGAGATTCTCAGAGATTTCTATAAGTCTTTGTATACAACCCCGAAAGAAGGATACAGGGACGGTAGACAATGGTTGCAATCTATTCAGCTACCTACAGTAGATGAGACAGATCTACTAGCCTTAAATCAACCCATAACCACGGATGAAGTATTAAACGTCATCCGCCAATCAGGGTCTGGAAAAGCGCCAGGTCCTGATGGACTTTCAAATGAGTTTTATAAAATTCTGGCACCCCACATAGCTAAAGTTTTGGTAAATTTGTATAACCAAATTCTTGATTGAAGGCCAATCCCTCCAGATATGAATACAGCATATATTAAAATACTACCTAAGCCTGGTAAGGATGGCGCACTGGCGTCCTCATATAGACCCATATCACTAATAGATAACGACCTGAAATACCTTTCGAAAATACTAGCAGACAGATTAGCGGCCTTTTTGCCTAAACTCATATCAGACCACCAGGTAGGCTTCGTTCAGGGGAGATCCGCAGTGTCAAACATACGCAAAGTACTGGCAGTCCTGGACGAGATAAAGGTGCGTCCGGGTCTTCACCCATCCCCAGCTCTCCTAGCTATTGACGCAGAGAAAGCGTTTGACAATGTGAGCTGGGGATGGCTGAATACTGTGTTGGACCATATGGGTTTTTCGGGTAGATTTCGCACTTATTTATCATCTCTCTACACATCTCCTTTAGCTAGGATATCTCTGCCGGGATTTCTGTCTCAGCCCTTTCTATTACAGAAGGGGACCAGACAGGGGTGTCCCCTTTCACCTCTACTGTTTAACATTGCATTAGAACCATTGTCGAAAGCAATTTCCATGTCAGCGAGTATTCGGGGGATCTCTATAGGTACCATGATGGTCAAACATACCCTGTTTGCAGACGATCTGCTCCTATTCCTGGAACACCCACATAAAGATATCCCATTGTTATTTGATTTATTAAACCTATTTGGATCCATGTCAGGGTTTAAAGTGAACGCATCCAAATGCGAGCTTCTAGATTTATCTCCGGCACCGTCCACAGGGGGAAATTCCACTCAGGCGGATCAAACTCTTCCAATCCTGGTCGCACCAAAAAGTATTAAATATTTGGGTATACACATAGGAAAAACTCCGGAATCTATATACTGTCTAAATTACCCACCATTAATTAAGAACATTATATCTGAGCTCCAAACGTGGTCTAATTTACCTTTATCGTTTTTGGGGAGATGTAATTTATTAAAAATGATGAGTTTCAGCAAATTGCTCTATCCTATGCAAATATTGCCAATCCTTTTAAAACATTCTGATGTCCGACAACTAAATACTTCTTTCAGAAATTTCATATGGCAACAAAAGAAGAGCAGAATCTCAATGTTGACTCTGTCCAGACACAAGTGTAGAGGGGGTGTGGGATTGCCGGACATCAGACTATACAATCTAGCTAGCTTGATGAGACACTGTATTGATTGGTTGAAAGATGCATCATCTGTTTCTGTCCTTCCATTGGAAAAGGAATTGGCTAGACCTTGGGCCTTAAATGGCCTCCTTCACACAAAGTATGCAGCTTTGCCAGAATCAATAAAACGCAGTGTGCTGTTACGTGATACTATCGCGACGTGGAAGGCGGTGAGGAAATTATATAACCTCCCATTTTCTATGTCTAAATGGATGTCTTTATGGCAGCACCCTGAATTTCATGCTTTCCCTCTTAACAAGCAGTTCCGAAATTGGGCCAAAAAAGGAATTATGATAGTCAATAATATATGGAACCCTGCTGTCAAAGGATTCCATACCTTTCAAGGTTTACAAGATACATATCTATTAAGTGCCCAAGATTTCTTGGCTTACCATCAACTAATGGCTTTTATTAAATTGAGAGTGAAAGAGCTTGGCCATGAATTCCCATCAAATCCTTTTGACCTGCTGATAAATTTCACCTACCGGGAAATATAATCTGGCAAATATATATGGAGTATTACGATAAATAGGCTCCAAGAAAGGAGACTCGTCAGTGTTCAGATCATGGCTAAAAGATTTCCCTAAACTGATCTTACCAGATCAGTTGCTGGAGGGCTGGCAAAGAGTGCAACGGAGTGTTAGCAGTGAGGTATGGAGAGAATCCCACTTTAAGATAATGCATAGGGCTGTTTATGGTTTCTACTCCCCGAAAAATCCGGAAAATATTATACCAGATAGAATCACACATTGTCCTAAATGTGGAGCAGAGAACACAGATCTCACCCATGGTATCTGAAGCTGCCCGCGGGTCCAAATATATTGGAAATCAATTCTGGCTGTCTTATCGCTAAAAAGACCTAAAAGTATACCTCTCGACCCTGATATACTATTATTCCACATAAAAAAAGATGACACAACCATCACGACAGCGGAACATGTGGCCATTTTGGCAGCTAAAAGAGGTCTACTGCTTTATTGGCTCAAACCAGATACTCCTCCAGCATCTGAAATGATTAAACAAACCATCAAATGTCTTAATCTGGAAAAGTTAGAGGCAGAACAGTATAGGTCTTCATTGACTTCTCCCTTTTTCAATAAATGGAGAGGATTTATGGAAACTTTCATAGACGCCTCAACGACCAGACTCATCATCCAGTCTTTCCTTAATACAGAGTGGTTTGTCCAAGTTGAAACCCTCTGATCCTTGGCGCCAATGGTTTACTTCTTAAAATAAAAGTTGGCAAATATTTGGTCCGAATAGATTGACATCACTTTAGATGGCTTATTTTCTGGTATCTAACTAATATAATTAGGTCAGCTAATAAATTACTGATATTCCTGACCTAAGAGATGTAGAGGTGGGGTGGGGTTACTGTTGATTTCTTTTTCTTGTTTCTTCTCCTTTCACGATGTTGATATTCTTTTACCTCCTACGCCAATGTCATATGCAATCACATAGTGAATCAGTTGGCGGTGCTAATAGTTATTGCATTAATAATTTATCCTTATGTATAACTTGTACTGCAAATTTGTATGTATTAATATATGGAAAATAAATAAAAATTTATTGTTTAAAAAAAAAAAGAAAAAAATCCTAAATCCCTACATCCCAGATATAAATTTATAATGGAGGAATTTTTATAGATCCTAATTTTCATTTCATTTTTATGACTATGTCTTGCCAAATAAAGCTGTTAATTCCATTCAGATTACTGTATTGTGATATGGACATGATATTTTTTTATATAGAGGATCTGTAATAATTGAGTTGTTTCTTACTAATCCACTGAGGGCTTTATTAAGAATTTGTTTTTGATGGACCAGACAATATGTCTAGAAATACTGACAGCATCTTTGGGAAGAGTGAAATCCTTTAGTGTTCCTACAGATGGTTCTGTTTATGTGCATCGTGGTTTCTGCCTTTTCAAGATCTGTTATAGTGCACCGTGCAGCTTGGCATGCTTGTCTCTCTCATATGGGGATTAATAGGGCTAAAGAGACATTGAACAAGCAGTCACTATGAAAAGTAGCTTCTCAGGCGTTCTTTCATCTTGTGAACAAACACAAATAGTTAGATATTTTCCTCAATTTTCTTGGACATCTTTCCTATCACTCATTTTTTTCCTGCTATAATTTATGTTTGACCAGAATGCTATTCGCAACAGCATCAGAATGGCATCAATTGTGTTAATGATGTTAAAAAAGGATGAAAGAACAGATTGGACAATGGATGTACATTAATTTGCTTTGAAAAGAAATAGATTATAAAGTGGTACTTCACTATAAGATTTTCATCTGCTAATTGTGGAGGCCCATAGGCAGAGAGCAGATGACTTTCTGAAGCTTGTTTGTACATTGTCTTGTTTTTTATATTGTAACTAGATTGTGTTATAATTTCCTATAATATATGCAACCGAACCTATTCTTTTTTAATACTTTGGTATAGAACCACACTAACAAATACAGTGCATTCAGAAAGTTTTCAGGCCCTTTCACTTTTTTCACATTATGTTATGTTGCTGCCTTATGCTAGACTACAAAAACGTTCAAGTTCTTTTCCATGATTCTGCACTCAATACCCCATAATGACAAACACAGAATCAAAATCTTTGCTAATTCGTTGAAAAGAAAAAACAAAAAGTTTTACATATTTACATATTTAATATTCAGACCCTTTACTCAGTATTTAGTTGAATCACTGTCACGACATGGAAACAAGGGATAGTGTGCCCTGTCTGAACCCCACCTCTTTCCCTGCCTACTTACAGTAGATGCCCTAGGCGGCAAAACCGTAACTTGGAGACGGTACCTATGCTGAGTACGTGCACAGGGTAGGGAAGGGAAACACAGGGAAAGACAAACACAGACGGAACACAACACAATACAGAAAAGTCAGCAAGCCAAGTCAGAAACAGGAGGTCACGTCAAATACCAAGGGGAAAAGCAAAGCGTAGTCAAAGTCCGAAGCCAAAATTCAATATACCAATAATCCAACAGCAAAGGTCCAACACACAGCACTGATCTCAGAAGACTAATCACAGGCAATGTTTAAGGCAGTTGCCATCTTTAAATAGCCCACCCAGGATCATGTGATGTGGCCAGCATCACCTGACCTGAGGCGGAACAAGCTGTCAAAACAATATGCAAAGTAGTCATGTGGTGTGATCAGCACCACATGGCTAAAAACCCAACAGATAATTAACTGATGAAGTGCTGGCTGACCAGACCAGCACTTCAATTTCCCTACCGCTCGTCCCTAGGGGGGCGGAGAGGTCCGGCGGCACTGCGCGGAGGGAGCGCGACGCCGGCCTCCCGTGACAATCACCTTTGTTAGTGATTACAGCCTCCAGTCTTCTTAGCTATGATACCATAAGGTTTCCACCGCTGGATTTGGTGATTTTTTCCATTTTTGTCTTCAGATCCTCTCAGGTTTTGCCAGGGACCATTGTTGGATAGCCATCTTCAGTTCTCTCTAGAGATGTTCAATTGAGTTCAAGTCAAGTCTCTGGCTGAGCTATTCAAGGACATTCACAGATTTGTCCTTAAACTACCCCTGTGGATTGGCTGTGTGTTCATTGTCTTGTTGAAATGTAAACTTTCAGCCCAGAACACACTGGATCAGGTTTTCTTTAAGAATATCTGAGTGCTTTGTTCCATTCATCTTTCCCTTAACTCTGACTAGTCTCCCTGTCCAAGCCGCTGAAAAACAACCTTCCTCCCCCAAAGCATGATGCTGCTACTACTATGCCTTACTGCGTAGGGAGTGCCTGGTTTCGTCCAAACGTGATGCTTAGAACTAAGGCCAAAATTTTCTATCTTAGTTTCATCAGACCAGAGAATCTTGTTTCTCACAGTTTGAGAATCATTTAGGTGCTTTTTTTGAAAACTTTGTGTCATTTACTGAAGAGAGTGCTCTTGGGAACTTTCAATGTGGCAGAAATTTTTGTATCCTTCTCCATTCACACAATCTTTGCCGTCACACAATCCTGTCTCTGAGATCTACATTCAGTTCTTTCTTCCTTGGTTTTTGCTCTGATATGTATTGTCAACCGTGAGACTTTGAACATGATTTGGAAGGACACAGCCCTGTCAACACAATCAGCTGAATTTACCACTGGTGGACTCCAATCAAGGTGTAGAAACATCCTGAAGATGAGAAAGAGAAATGGGAGTCCCAGGACTATGTTTCAAGTGTCATAGCAAAGGGTCTGAATACTTATGTCCATGCAATATTTTAGTTTTTCTTTTTTTTAATAAATTTATAAACATTTCTAAAATTTGGTTTGCATTTTTTTATTAAGGGTTATTGAGTGCAGATTGAAGGGGAATTTTTTAATTTTTTTCTTGTTAGCACAAGGCTGCAACATAACAAAATGTTTAAAAAAAGTGAAAGGGTCTGAAGACTTTGCGAACACACTGTATTATTCTCATCGATCGGCACAGGGCAGTACAGAATTTTATTTTTCATTCTATGATATCTACTTAATTTATTTTATGAAATTAAATTGTTTCAATAAGGAAAGTGCTTTTAAAATGGTTATTGCCATTAATCACTAAGAGCATGCAGAATGTAAATTCTGCCTTACAAAAAGAAAATAGCCATTTTTAGACTCTCCACTTAATACACTATTGTGAAAAATTATTTCTGCAAAGGCATTTTCTCTTCAGGTAATTAGATTATAATTGTTGCTGATGAAAGTGTATACTCTGGAAAGCTGCTGTCACCTAGTGGCTGATGATAAATTAAGAGTACTCACTGTGCCCTTTTAGTATAATGTTAATGTAGTTTTGAAAAACCTCACATTGTGTAGAGAGATTGTCATTTTCGGGTTTATATTTATACAATTGTTGGGATAAATCCCATCCTCAGTATGATAAATGTTGTCATTTACTGTATGTGTATATAAATTAACTGTTGATGTTCATGTAAGTTCTTTAGACAGATGTTGAGGGCTCTTACACATGGCCGTTTCCGTTTTTGCGGTCCACTTAATTTTGTGGGATGGTGCGTTCTGCCCTCTGTATAACTGTCCTATCCTTATCCGCAAAATGGACAAGAATAGGACATGTTCTAATTTTTTTTTGTGGGACCGTGGAACCGTCATACGGATCTGTACAGCACGCATCTTTTGAAGCCTCATTGAAGTGAATGGGTCCGCATCTGATTATTAAAAAACGCGGATCGGATGCGGACAAAAACCTTGGTCGTATGCATGAGCCCTTAGTGTGTTAACTACAAGAAAATGAACTGAAATCTGAAAGTGTGTGAATTATATCACTGATAAAAATGTTACTAGATATATCTTAACCATGTAATCCAGTTGCCATATCATTGAAGTTGTAGAACTGTAGATTGCCTGGCCCACAAAGGTGGATCTGTCATGGCTGGATTGGTGGAGGTGGCAATGGCCAATTCCCCTCACCAGTGATCCCTGGGGCTCCACATGTGAGTGGAGGGTGCACCCTTTATTCCCTTGGGGCACATCCTGGACTATATTTTTTTTAACTTCTGCCTAGTGATGGCTGTGGTGCGAATTTCAGAATAAATTCAATTCACTGCAAAGTCAAATGTCCTTGTGCTTCATGGTAGTGAATTGATTTTACCTGAAATAGTGTAAAAAAAAACCCCACACTTACCTCATCCATTCCTTTGCGATGGGCCGCCGTCATCTTGCTTGAAGATCTTGCACAAAATACCAAAGAAATTCCCTTTGTGATTAAGAAATTCGTAACTAAACATATTTTTTTGTAAAGTTCAGCAAAGCAGCTGAATAGAATTTTTCAATACTTGTCTGCTCATCTCTAGTTGCAATTAAAAAGTCTCTATTTACTGAATAGATAATTGGAGTTATGGTACATATAGCAAAAGGGCACAATTCTATATAGTCTTACTCTATAGGTGCTATGGTGGGCACCTGAAGCAATTTACCCTAACCTCCTGCATAACGGAAACCGGACGGATCCGTTATGTAGGCCATAGACTCCTATTATGACGGAATAAAGTCCCTCACTATTACAGGAGGAGCCGAGGCAGTGAGGAGACAGGAGAGCCAGCATCTCACCCTCACCCGACTCCTGTAGATGGAGTGCATGTAGGACCAGCCATCCACCGGACCAAAGCAGCAGAGAGAGATTGAGCATCAGCAGTTGTGCTACAGCTTGCAGCAAACACTGTATTAAATAGGTGAGGACATGAGGTGGTCTGACTAGGAGACAAAAGTTAATTATGGCCAGGGGGCATTATGAGGAGTTGGGGACATTATGATGTATGCACCTTATGAGCCACTGTAAGAGCACTTTCTACACTTTAGGGGTCACTGTGGGATGGGGGAACTATGACTACACTATAGAGACAACTGTGGGGGCACTATAGCTGCACTTTAGTGGCCACTGTGGGGACATAATAGGCTATAGTAGCCCTACAGTTGCCCTTAAAGTATAACTATTGTTCCCCCACCTCACAGTGGCCCCTCAAGCGAAGCTATAGTTTATAGCCACACTTTAGGGGCCATTGTGGGGGCAATATAGATACACTGTGGTGAAACTATATAACTATAACGACACTTTATGAGGCATTATGTAGCCCATAAAGTGCAGCCATAGTGACTGAACAATGACTCATCCCATAAAATGCCTGGGGATCAAGTGCAACTGCATTATGACTAGAGATGAGCGAGTAGTGAAATATTCGAAAGTTCGAAATTCGATTCGAATAGACCGCGAAAATTCGACTATTCGACCGAATATCGAATCCCATTAAAGTCTATGGGAAAAAAATGCTCGCCACTTGGAAATCTCAATTCGACCACTTGGAGGTCACCAAGTCCACCCTGAAACCTCAGAAAAGGATGCCAACACTGCTGGAATGCAACTGGGACAGCAGGGGAAGCATGTCTGGGTGCATATAACGCGCCCAAGTCGCACTATTACGCCACTATCACAGCCTCTCAACAATACACTCCAAAGACAATGTAACCTCTCTGTAAAGTGAGACCATACAAGGAAACCTTCTTTCCTCTACATTGCCATGGACCCCAAGCCAAACTAGACAAAAAAGAAGATAAAATTCTGCACCCCTTAAAATCACGTTGCCTATGACAACCACAGATGGCATAGGCAAAGGGAAAGCAAATAGACCCACCCCTAATTGTCATTGTGTGTGTGTGTGAGATGTGGTCAGACATGTCTTCTTTAAAATGTAAAAACAACTCAAACACATGCAGAAGCCTTAAAATGCCCAAATTGTTGGGCGCTTGAGATGTCAGTGACCCGACCTGGCCCACTGTCATGTCTAGCAGGTAAAGCAGTGGGATGTTGAGGGATGCGTAGGACCGCAAAAGGCAGGAAGAGGCCGTGGGCTGGCCAGAGGGCTCATGGAGAAGGCAGGCTAGAGCCCGCAGGGCCGCATCTCTTCCCTATACCAGGCCCCCACACAAAGCTCTCCCATCGAGGGCTCTTAGGTCCTTGTTGTGAAAATATTTTAATGAGTGCGCAAAGTTAGCTTGAGGTGAGCTCTCGAAAAAATTAAGTGGAGGCCCAAGAGGTGAGCCCTCGAAAAAATTAAAGTGGAGGCCAAGAGGTGAGACCTCTTAAAAATTGTATTAAGGCCCAAAAGGTGAGCATAATAAAAATTGTATTAAGGCCCAAGAGGTGAGCCATAATAAAAATTGTTTGTAGGCCCAAGAGGTGAGACCTCTTAACAATTGTATTAAGGCCCAAGAGGTGAGCCGTAATAAAAATTGTTTGTAGGCCAGAGGTGAGACCTCTTTAAAATTGTTTGTAGGCCCAAGAGGTGAGCCATGAGAAAATTGTTTGTAGGCCCAAGAGGTGAGACCTCTTAAAAATTATGTGGAGGCCAAAGAGGTGAGACCTCTTAAAAAATTATGTGGAGGCCCAAGAGCTGAGACCTCTTAAAAATTATGTGGAGGCCCAAGAGGTGAGACCTCTTAAAAATTATGTGGAGGCCCAAGAGGTGAGACCTCTTAAAAAATTATGTGGAGGCCCAAGAGGTGAGACCTCTTAAAAATTATGTGGAGGCCAAAGAGGTGAGACCTCTTAAAATTGTGTGGAGGCTAAAGAGGTGAGACCTCTTAAAATTGTTTGTAGGCCAAGAGGTGAGCCATGAGAAAAATTGTTTGTAGGCCCAAGAGGTGAGACTCTTAAAAATTATGTGGAGGCCCAAGAGGTGAGACCTCTTAAAATTATGTGGAGGCCAAAGAGGTGAGACCTCTTAAAAATTGTGTGGAGAGGCCCTAAATGGAGGCTAGAGGAGACCCTCTTAAAAATTGTGTGGAGGCTAAAGAGGTGAGACCTCTTAAAAATTAGTGTGGAGGCTAAAGAGGTGAGACCTCTTAAAAATTGTTTGTAGGCCCAAGAGGTGAGCCATAAATATATATATTTTTTTTTAATGGAGCTAATCTACGGCGGTTAAGGAGGAGGAGGAGGAGGTGGAGGAGGAAATGGCACTTCATACAGATGGCACTTCACTTTTGGCTGCTTTCCACTGTTGGAGAAGCAAAGTCCGGGTCAATCCACTGCTGTTCATTTTGATTAGCGTCAGCCTGCGGCATTGTCGGTTGACAGGCGGCTGCGCTTATCGGTTATAATGCCCCCCGGCTGCGCTGAACACCCTTTCTGATAGCACGCTGGCGGCAGGGCAGGCAAGCACCTCCAAGGCGTACAGGGACAGTTCCAGCCACGTGTCCAACTTGGAGACCCAGTAAGTGTAGGACGCCGAGGGATCGGGGAGGACAGGGGTACGGTCTGCCAGGTACTCCCGCAACATCCGCCGATACTTGTCCCTCCTGCTGATAGTGGGCCCCACAGTGATGGAAGTTGCACGAGGGGGTGCCATGAACGTGTCCCACACCTTGGAGAGTGTTCCCCTGGTGGCTGTGGGCCTGATCGATGTTGTGGGACTCTGGGAGACCCTCTCCTCTCTGCCGCCAGTGATGGTGGGTGGGAAAATCTCCATCATGTTCTGCACGAGTTCCCTCTGGTATTCCAGCAATCGATTCGTCCTCTCCTCTACCGGAATAAAAGAGGAGACGTTATCTTTATACCGGGGGTCCAGGATGCGAAGACCCAGTACAGTTTGTTTCTCCACTATCCGGACAACACGTGTGTCCCGGGAAAAGCAGCCCAGCATGAAGTCAGCCATGTGTGCCAGACTCTGAATAGGCATGACGTCACTGCCCCCACCAGAAGGATCACTTGCCATTTCCTCCTCTTCCTCTTCCGCCTCCTCTCCGCCCCATCCGCGCTGAACCAATGGGACGCACACAGCCTGACTGCTACCCTCGCCGCCAGCATCCTCCTCCTCTTCCACAGCCACCTCCCACGTCGTCCTCCTCCTCATCCTCTCCTCCTCCTGCAACTGCCACCGTGAAGCAGACAAAAGTGTGGTCTGACTGTGTAGCTCCGTTGCGTCTCCTCCTACCCCCGTCTCCTCTGCGTGCAATGCGTTCTCCCTTATTGCGATGAGCGATTCTTTAAGGACGCATAGGAGCGGGATGGTTACGCTCACTATAGCGTCCTCGCTGCTGACCTTCTTGGTGGACTCCTCAAAGATACGCAGTACATCGCATATGTCTGCCACTCGTGGTTGGCAAACTCGTGGTTGGCAAACTGAGGGAGCTGAGTTGGAGGCATGCGTGGATTCATAATCTGGTACTCCATCAATGCTCTCTGCTGCTCACACACCCTGGCCAACATGAATAGGTGGAATTCCAGCGAGTCGGCAGGTCGCACAACAGCCGATGTTCAGGCAAATGGAGGCGTTGCTGGAGTTTTTTTAAGCTAGCAGCAGCTACAGTTGACTTCCGAAAGTGTGCGCACAAGCGCCGCACTTTCACCAGTAGCTCTGCCAGGTTGGGGTAAGTCTTTAGAAATTTTTGGACTACCAGATTAAAAACGTGGGCCAGGCATGGTACGTGTTCGAGTTCGGCAAGCTCCAGAGCCGCCACTAGGTTACGGCCGTTATCGCACACGACCATGCCTGGTCCTAGCTGCAGCGGCGACAGCCACATCTCCGTCTGCTGCAATATGGCGTCCCTCACCTCTGGGGCGCTGTGCTTCCTGTCGCCCAAGCTGATGAGCTTAAGCACCGCCTGCTGACGTCTCCCCGCGCCAGTGCTGCAACGCTTCCAGCTAGCGGCTGAGGGCGATGTTAAGGCAGAGGAGGAGGAGGAGGAAGAGGGGGGTTTATCAGAACCCGTGCTGGCAATCTTGGGCGGGGGTGGTAGGTAGGCCGTCTCTGTTTGCGAACCCGTCCCCGCTTCCACAACATTCACCCAGTGTGCCGTCAAAGAGATGTATCGTCCCTGGCCGCAAGCGCTTGTCCACGAGTCGGTGGTCAAGTGGACCTTTGCGCTGACTGCGTACCTCAGGGCCCGCCTGATGTTACGCGACACGTGCTGGTGCAGGGCGGGGACGGCACTCCGGGAAAAGTAGTGGCGGCTGGGGACGGAATAGCGAGGTGCGGCAGCCGCCATCAGGTCGCGGAAGGCCTGCGTCTCCACAAGCCTAAACGGCAACATCTCCAGGGCCAGCAGTTTGGAGATGTGGCAGTTTAAGGCTTGGGCTTGGGGGTGACTCGAGGCGTACTTCCGCCTGCGGTCGAACGCCTGCGAGATGGACAGTTTGATGGGACGAGGAGTGTGAAGGTGCAGGCGAAGATGCGGGGGAAGGGGAGGCTGAAGGAGAAGGCCCCAAAGTAGCCGAGGCAGAGGCAGATGTGGAGGTGTCCTGGCTGGAGGTCTGGACCGCAGTGGCAGCACACAATAAAGGGGAAGAGGCAGTGGCAGGAAGACCTTGCGCAGGTTGTATTGCGTTTGCTCTCTCCCACTCAGCCCAGTGCTTGACTTCCAAGTGACGCCGCATGCCTGAGGTTGTCATATTGCTCTTCTCAGAGCCCCTACTCAGTTTTGAGTGGCAGAGTGTGCAAACCGCGCTCAGTTTGTCATCCGCAACAAACATTAAAAAAATCTCCACACCACAGAAGTACGAGGCCTCGATGGGGGAGCTTCGCGCGACTGCCCGCTGCCGGGAACAGCTTCGGCCCTGCTGGCTGTGGCCTCACTTCTCTGTCTGGACTGTCCTCTGCCCCTGTGGACATCCCTCTGCCTGTGGACATCCTCTTCCTCTGACATCCCTCTGCCTCGGACATCCTCTGCCTCTGGACATCCCTCTGCCTCTTGCTGACTTTTCGGTGCTGCGCAGACCACCACCTCTCCACTGCTTCCCGCTGGACATACCCTGGCCAAGTGGGGTCGGTCATTTCGTCATCCACCACCTCCTTCTCCTTCCTCAATCTGCTCCCTCCTCCTGCCCACTGGAACATTCCAACAGCCTCCCTTGATGGCAACGTGCGTCTCATCATCATCATCGCTCATGATAACAGATGCTGGTTCAGGGTCCACATCAGCAGGAGATGGCGAATACTCAGTGTTTGGGCATCACTACAAACAAATTCCTCTGCTAGCTCCTGGAATTCTTCCGGCACATCTGAAAAAGGACCCGAAAAGAGCTCCTGGAGGGGTCAATGGTGGGAATGACTCTGTTGGCCAGGTGTGGAGGAAGGAGGGTCAGAGTGAGACTGTGTGGATGACTGGCTGGTGGACAACTGTGTGGAAGCGCTATCGGCTATCCATTGCACCACCTGTTCAACCTGCTCTGGACTCAACAGCGGTGTAACCCGCCCCCTGCTTAACTGTCCCATAAAGGCAGGGATTCTGGATGAGTGGGATCCTGGCTGACCCTCACCAGCACGCATTGTATCCCCACTGGCTTCAACAAGGCCCCCCAACAGCATTTCCGCGCCCCCGTCCTCGTCCACGTCCGATTCCGCTAGCCCCCCTCCGAATTTTATTTTTTTTTGGTTACACTATTTTTCCTTCACAGCCATGTACTAACAGTTCAGACGGTGTGTTTTAACCCACATGTATATAAAAATATTTTGCAAGAGAACGCACAGTACAGGTGCCAATGAAAAGGCCAATTTTTTTTATATTTCTAGGTACACAGCCGTGTACTAACAGATCAGACGGTGTGTATTAACACCACGTATATAAAATATTTTGCAAGAGAACGCACAGTACAGGTGCCAATGAAAAGGCCAATTTTTTTTATATTTCTAGGTACACAGCCATGTACTAACAGATCAGACGGTGGGTATTAACACCACGTATATAAAAATATTTTGCAAGAGAACGCACAGTACAGGTGCCAATGAAAAGGCCTATTTTTTTTATATTTCTAGGTACACAGCCATGTACTAACAGATCAGACGGTGTGTATTAACACCACGTATATAAAAATATTTAGCAAGAGAACGCACAGTACAAGTGCCAATGAAAAGGCCAATTTTTTTATATTTCTAGGTACACAGCCGTGTACTAACAGATCAGACGGTGTGTATTAACACCACGTATATAAAAATATTTTGCAAGAGAACGCACAGTACAGGTGCCAATGAAAAGGCCAATTTTTTTTATATTTCTAGGTACACAGCCGTGTACTAACAGATCAGACGGTGTGTATTAACACCACGTATGTAAAAATATTTTGCAAGAGAACGCACAGTACAGGTGCCAATGAAAAGGCCAATTTTTTTATATTTCTAGGTACACAGCCGTGTACTAACAGATCAGACGGTGGGTATTAACACCACGTATATAAAAATATTTTGCAAGAGAACGCACAGTACAGGTGCCAATGAAAAGGCCAATTTTTTTATATTTCTAGGTACACAGCCGTGTACTAACAGATCAGACGGTGTGTATTAACACCACGTATATAAAAATATTTTGCAAGAGAACGCACAGTACAGGTGACAATGAAAAGGCCTATTTTTTTAAATATTTCTAGGTACACAGCCGTGTACTAACAGATCAGACGGTGTGTATTAACACCACGTATATAAAATTATTTTGCAAGAGAACGCACAGTACAGGTGCCAATGAAAAGGCCTATTTTTTTAATATTTCTCGGCACACAGCCGTGTACTAACAGATCAGACGGTGTGTATTAACACCACGTATATAAAAATATTTTGCAAGAGAACGCACAGTACAGGTGCCAATGAAAAGGCCAATTTTTTTATATTTCTAGGTACACAGCCGTGTACTAACAGATCAGACGGTGTGTATTAACACCACGTATATAAAAATATTTTGCAAGAGAACGCACAGTACAGGTGCAATGAAAGGCCTATTTTTTAATATTTCTCGGCACACAGCCGTGTACTAACAGATCAGACGGTGTGTATTAACACCACGTATATAAAAATATTTTGCAAGAGAACGCACAGTACAGGTGCCAATGAAAAGGCCTATTTTTAATATTTCTCGGCACACAGCCGTGTACTAACAGATCAGACGGTGTGTATTAACACCACGTATATAAAATATTTTGCAAGAGAACGCACAGTTACAGGTGCCAATGAAAAGGCCTATTTTTTTTAATATTTCTCAGCACAACAGCCGTGTACTAACAGATCAGACGGTGTGTATTAACACCACGTATATAAAATATTTTGCAAGAGAACGCACAGTACAGGTGCCAATGAAAAGGCCAATTTTTTTATATTTCTAGGTACACAGCCGTGTACTAACAGATCAGACGGTGTGTATTAACACCACGTATATAAAAATATTTTGCAAGAGAACGCACAGTACAGGTGCCAATGAAAAGGCCTATTTTTTTAATATTTCTCGGCACACAGCCGTGTACTAACAGATTCAGACGGTGTGTATTAACACCACGTATATAAAAATATTTTGCAAGAGAACGCACAGTACAGGTGCCAATGAAAAGGCCTATTTTTTTAATATTTCTCGGCACACAGCCGTGTACTAACAGATCAGACGGTGTGTATTAACACCACGTATATAAAATATTTGCAAGAGAACGCACAGTACAGGTGCCAATGAAAAGGCCAATTTTTTTAATATTTCTAGGTACACAGCCGTGTACTACAGATCAGACGGTGTGTATTAACACCACGTATATAAAAATATTTTGCAAGAGAACGCACAGTACAGGTAACCAATGAAAAGGCCTATTTTTTTAATATTTCTCGGCACACAGCCGTGTACTAACAGTTCAGATGGTGGGTATTAACACCACGTATATAAAAATATTTTGCAAGAGAACGCACAGTACAGGTGCCAATGAAAAGGCCTATTTTTTTTATATTTCTAGGTACACAGCCGTGTACTAACTGATCAGACGGTGGGTATTAACACCACGTATATAAAATTATTTTGCAAGAGAACGCACAGTACCAGGTGCCAATGAAAGGCCTATTTTTTTATATTTCTAGGGTAACAGCCGTGTACTAACAGGTCAGACGGTGGGTATTTACACCTGGTATACAAAAAGGGTATTGCAGGCACACAGAACCCAGAACACTAGAGCCAAATAAACTGTATTTAAAAAAAAAAATAAAATAAAACAGCCGTATACTGCCAGATCAGATGGTGCATATACACACTAGGTATATAACAGGGTTTTGCAGCCAAAAAGAACGCAGAACAGTAGTGCCAAATATAGTTTGGTATGTAGCAGAGCACCTAGTACACCACTAATGCCTCTCTCTGTCCCTACTCCAGCAGCTATCCCTGAATACAGCAGCCGTTCTCTGCAGAGTGTATATGGTAGTAAAGCTATCACTGTACTGCACTATAGTAGCCCTGATAAGGGCTTTTAATCACGCTCCTGCCTGTCCAACAGCTAAAACCTATCTCTCCCTTCTCCAGCCTCTGTCCCTGACTAAGTTCATGCAGCATATGCGTACGAGCAGGAAGAGCTGAGTTTTTAATATTCGAAGTCACATGGTTTTCCAGCCAATCCATGTAGACGCCGTTTTCGCGC
>ONZH01000835.1:0-31167 GCA_900303285.1 Rhinella marina
GGTGGTCTGGCTATCAAGCAACGTATCTTCTTCCCCCATCTCCTGTGACAAGCGCAAAGCCTCTGACTTCATGAGCAGTGACTTCATGAGCAGTGACTTTTTCAGCAGACAAAGCAGCGGGATGGTGACGCTGATAATGGCAGCATCGCTGCTGACCATCTGTGTTGACAAGTTGCTTAACACCTGACAGATATCAGACATCCACTCCTCATTGTAGACTTGAGGTGCTGACTAACCTGACTATCAGTTCTCGTGGAAGTTTGTCATCTGGCAGTCTACAATCGCTCTGCGCTGCTGGTAAACCCTGGCTAACATGTGTAATGTGGAGTTCCATTGTTTGGGCACGTTGCACAACAGTTGGTGAGCTGTCAGTTGTAAGCGCCGTTGCACTGCCCTGAGAGTGGCAGCATCTGTGGTTGACTTGCGGAAATGCGCACAGATGCGTCGCACCTTGGTGAGCAAATCAGACAAATTGGGGTAGGTCTTGAGAAACTGCTGAACCACAAGATTGAACACGTGGGCCAGGCAGGTTTTATATGCAGTGTTTATATGGGTTGTTGTTACTTTGGGAAATAGTATTGGTGTATAATGGCACATGTGTGAGTCTGCCGAGTTGCAGAGCCGCCACCAGGTTACGTCCGTTGTCACACACAACCATGCCTGGTTTGAGTTTCACCGGCGCCAGCCAAAGATCGGTCTGCGCCGTGATGCCCTGTAACAGCTCTTGGGCTGTGTGCCTCTTGTCACCTAAGCTCAGCAGTTTCAGCACCGCCTGTTGGCGCTTACCCACGGCAGTGCTGCTGCGCCTAGAGCTACCGACTGAAGGCGCCGTGCTCACAGATTGTATTTGAGAGGAGGAGGAGGGGTTGGAGGAAGAGGCATAATAAGTCTGAGAAACAGTGACCGAGGTAGGCCCCGCAATCCTCGGTGTGGGCATTACATGAGCGGCCCCAGGGTCAGACTCAGTCCCAGCCTCCACCAAGTTAACCCAATGTCCCGTTAGGGAGATATAGTGTCCTTGCCCGCCAGCACTTGTCCACGTGTCCGTGGTTAGGTGGACCTTCTCAGTAACCGCGTTGGTCAGGGCACGGATGATGTTCTCTGACACGTGCTGGTGTAGGGCTGGGACGGCATATTGTGAAAAATAGTGGCGGTTGGGGACCAAGTACCGGGGGACAGCCACCGCCATCAGGTTGCGGAAAGCCTCAATCTCTACCAGTCTATAGCGCAGCATCTCCAGGCTCAGCATGTGGGTGGGTGGAATTGTGTTTGCGCTTGCGCTCCAATGTCTAATGCAAAGACAGCTGAAGGCGCTCGTGCCGGGGTCCTGGGCGGGGAGTTGACTCGCAAAGCCAGCATGTGACACAGGGGAAGGAGCAGTGGTGTGATCCGCAGGAGGTGAACGGCCTTGGTTCCATTGAGTCGTGTGTTTAGCACTCATATGCCTGCGCATGCTGGTAGTAGTTAGGCTGGTAGTGGTGGCTCCCCTGCTGATCCTGGTGTGGCACAAGTTGCACACCGCAGTCCGTCGGTCATCTTCACTTTCTTTAAAGAACCTCCAGACTGGCGAACATCTAGGCCACGGGAGCTTCACTCCGTGAAACAGTTGCTGATCTACTTGCTCTGGCCCTGCTTCTCCCTCTGGCCACCCCACTGCCTCTTCCAACCTGTTCTGGTGCTGCACTTGCCTCCCCCTCAGAAGCACTGTCTTGACTAGGCTTACTAACCCAGCTCGGGTCAGTCACCTCATCATCCACCTGCTCTTCGTCCGATTCCTCACTCTGCTCCCCCCTGGGACTTACTGCCCTGACAACAATGTCAATATCTGACAACCGTGTCTCATCATCATCTGACACCTCTTGACGCACTACTTGCACTAAGTCCACACTCTCATCACCCACAGACTGCAAAAGTTCTAAATTTTGGGCATCGGGACAGAGCAACTGCTCAGGTTGCTGTTGAGCACTGGTTTGTGTCTCTGGGTAGGGTCCTGAAAAGAGTTCCTGTGAGTATGCCGGATCTGAATCCATACCTTCCTGGGGGGGGCAGGCTGGGGGAAGGAGGTTGAGCTGGAGGAGCCAGAGGTCTACTCTCTTGGCTAGCGTGGGTGGACTGCGTGGAAGACTGGGTGGTGGATAAATTACTGGACACATTATCCGCTATCCACGTCATAACCTGTTCGCACTTTTGTGGTTTCAATAGTGGTGTACCACGTGACCCTGTAAATTGCGAGATAAAGCTAGAGAGCGAAACTCTGCGGCGTTCCACTGGTCCCTCATCAGTAGGTACTGTGTCACCCTGCCCAGGACCACGGCCTCTGCCCCCCTACATCACTTGGACGCCCACGTCCTCGTCCCTTAGCCCTTGGATTCAACATTTTGTGTAATCCCTAAACTGTAGAATTAATATCTGAGGCCAAAAACGTATTCTCTAGACTGCGGCTTGTGTACCGCACACCACACAATTTTTCACTGCACTGTAGGATATATAACTGAGAGAAAAAAATGTATATTTTGTAGACTCCGGGTAGTGTGCAGTACACGACAGAATTTTGCACTGCACTGTAGGATATATGACTGAGAGAAAAAAGGTATATTTTCTAGACTCCGGCTACTGTGCAGCACACGACAGAATTTTACACTGCACTATAGTATATATAACTGAGAGAAAAAAACGTATATTTTCTAGACTGCGGCTACTGTACCGTACACCACAGAATTGTTCACTGAACTGTAGTCACCGCCATGCTGTCAGGCTAAATTTTTGGGTGGTTTAGCTGCTATGTTAGTCTAACCAGGCCACTCTGGGGTTCACCCCCATGCTGTAAACTGCAATCTCAGTCAAACTATGTAATTTAGGGGTTCACCACCAAGGTGTGCTAGACTACAATTTTAGCGGGTTCACCTGCAGTCTCAGTCACAGACTGTCATTCAGGGGTGCACCACCATGCTTTTTTAAACCATTTGTTTCTGAGCGTCACCTCCAGGCTCTCACCCACGATTTTTTTGGAGGCTTGCCACTGCACTGTCAGCCAAAATTGTCTTCAGGGTCACCGGCGGCCTCTCCAACAACAACTTCCAGGACGGTTACTACCAGGCCCTGGCACACAAACATTGTCTTGAGGGGCACTAAAAGGCTCTGCACCCACCCACGTGTGGAGACTAATAGGTGGGTGCAGTGTGCGTCTTAGCCCATCTGGAATTAGGAAAGCTGGACACTGTGCTTGGAGGTCTGCTGTGGACAGGGTGGGTGGGTGGTGGGTGCGTGTTTGCCCGTCTGGGATGGGGAGAGCTGGGCACTGTGCTGGGAGAACTTTGTGTACGCTGTGGACTACTGGGTGGGTGCGGAGAGGGAGACGCTTATGCCTGCGTCATGGGGCGGGGGATAGGACAGCAGTGCCAGCATGAGCAGTGGTGTCACCCGCAGGCGGTGATGGACCTTCGTTGCACCTAGTTGGGTGCTTTCCTAACATGTGCCAGTGCATGTGCCTTGCCCATCTTAGTCTGGGTTAGCACAATTGTCTTGAGGGTCACCACCAGGCTGTTGCCCAGAATTTGGCGTAATGGTACGATTAGGCAGCCTCAGAGGCATCCATGCATTCTGCCCCTGCTGTTTCCTGTCCATTTCCGTGGTGCTTCCATAATTTTCTGAGGTTTCCAGGTTTTCACGCAACCTTCACTGTGCAGAGCTTTGGTCCCCTGCAAAAAATGCTCGAGTCTCCCATTGACTTCAATGGGGTTCGTTATTTGAAACGAGCACCTCAGCATGCGGAAAAATTTGACTCGAATAATGAGCACCCGAGCATTTTAGTGTTCGCTCATCTCTAATCGCCACCTCTTGAAATTGTAGGAATGTTCTTGTCTGGACTGTAGATCTAAATAGCACGAATGCATTGTACAGCGCCACCTGTACGAGGTGCACGGCCAGCTTTTTGTACCACACTTTTGTTTTTCGTGTGGCACTGTAGGGTTTTTGAACTTGATCTGAAAGATCAACCCCTCCCATGTTCTTGTTGTAATCCAGAATGCAGTCTGGTTTTGGGACAGTGGTAGTGGTATCACGTACACGGGCAGGGGAGCTGGTGTTGAGGTGAATACTGGTCAGTACAAGGACGTCCCTCTTGTCCTTGTACTTAACTACCAACGTGTTCTCATTCAGGAGAGCTCTACTTTCACCCTTTCTCAGTGGTTTCCCTACAAGGGATCTAGGGAGGCCTCTCTGATTTTTGCGTACTGTGCCACATGCCACAGTACGTCTGGAAGTTTGGGACTGGAACAGTGGTAGACTCGCGTAGTAATTATCCACATATAGATGGTAACCCTTATCTAGCAGTGGGTGCAGCAAGTCCCACACAATCTTCCCACTAACTCCTAGTCCGGGGGGCATTCTGGGGATTCAATTCGGGTGTCCCTCCCTTCATAAATCCCGGAGGTACTCTCACAGAATTTATACAGTTTTATGCCATACCTTGCCTGCTTGCTGGGCAGGTACTGGCGGAATAGGGTTTCGTCTATGGAGACATTTTGTTCGGGGGTGTACACTTCTGAAAACTTTGTATTGAAGTGACAAGGACAGGTCTAATTTTGAACAGACGGTCATATGCGGGGTCATTCTGGGGTGGACATTGTGCATTATCGTTATAATGCAAAAATGTAAATATACTTTGGAATCGATTCCGGGCCATGGTTTTACTGAAAATTGGGGTGTGGTACAAGACATCTGCACTCCAATACTGATTAATCTTTGGTTTTTTAACAACGCCCATATGCAGCACGAGTCCCCAAAAGATCATCATCTCTGCTGCATTTACTGGGATCCAACCTTGGGGTCTAGCATATGGTGTTGTGGGGTTCTTGGAAATAAATTGCTGGGCGTATAAATTTGTTTGGGTTACCATCAAATTAATAAAATTTTCAGAGAAAAAGATTTAAAAAAAATCAATTTCTGTGAACCCTGCACAGTCTATCTGAATTCCGGAGCTGGCCTCAAAATCCAGAATTTAGGGCTGATAATTCTCAGGGGGTGGGGTCCATAAGGGTTCACTCTGGGGGCTGCCTCAGCTGTCGTTCTGGGGCGCCTCCTAGAGGGTCCCTCATCAGCGGATGATGATGATGATGATGAGGGGGTAGAGGAAAGTGGCATCCTCTTCTCCTTCAGTGGCCGACTCGGTATCAGAGGCAAGGATGGCGTACGCCTCTTCTGCCGAGTACACTCGTTGGGATGATTGGGACATTTTTATTTTATTGGGGTGTGACGTGTGGAACGTGTAAAACTTTATTTAGTGTGAGGGGTGTGTATGTAGTGTTTTAACACGTGAAGGTGTTTTTTTTTACGGTTTTGAAATAGAATTAAAAAAAAAAAAACGGGGTGGGGAGTAAAAAAAAGGTCTTTTCTGTAAAAAAAAAAAAAAAAGTGAAAAATGAGCAGACGCGATCAGTAATGGACACTACTGATTGGTGCTCAGTGGTTGCAAAATGCACGTACGCAGATGGTGCGTTCGTGCAAATTCCTAAACTGACACTAACTGAAATCTAACTACCACTACCTGCGGTTCTTTTTAACCACAAGATATGCAAAAAAAAAAAAAAAATGTGCAGATGCTGCTGATACAGCACACACGCACACAGATCGTGTGTGCGTGCAGAAACTGTAGTGAAAAAATTCACTACAGTCCTCTGCAAACTGTACGTTCGGGCAAAATCCTACACTGACACTAACTCCGTGTGTCATACCAAACGGATCCGCCCCCATTGACTTACAGTCAGGTGAGGACGGATCCGGATGGCTGCGGTGCAGGGGATCCGAGCAGTACAGTGCTCGTTACGAGCACGTCCGCTCAACACTAATAAGGATTTAATATTAGATTGATATTAATAACAGTTGTTTATATTGGGATCTATTAAAAATAAATAAAAAATGGGTGTAGCTGCTGAGGTCACGTGACTGTTGTCAGGGCAATATGATGCTCATGTTCCTTCCTTGCATATTTTGAACAGTTTGAGAACCATTTATGAAAATATATACTCATATTAACCCCTTCCCGACCAGCGCCGTACATGTATGGCGCTGCGGGAAGGGACTTGCCGCCCAGCGCCGTAGTACTACGGCGCGCTCCTGCACCTGCCCGATCAGCTGCGGGGGGGGGGCGGCTGTTCCCAGCAGCTGGACCCCTGCTGCGTACGCCCGCATCAGTGAAAACACTGATGTGCGCGTATTAACCCTCGATGTGCTGACCGTGGCACATGCGATGCGGGCGTATGCACGGAGAGTCCATCGGGTCTCCGCACTGCTGTGACGGGGACCCGATGGCTTGGATGGCAGCCCGATACCTTCCTACTTCTAAGTGTATTACAGAAGTATTGTAATGCATTGTAAAGGGGATCAGACCCCTAAAAGTGAAAAAATAAAGTTTTACAAAAAAAAATAAAAGTTTCAAAAAAAAAGCGCACTTTTCCCAAAATAAAGTTAAAAAAAAAATTGTAAAAAAAGGGAAAAGAAAAGTAGACATATTAGATATCACCGTGTCCGTATAGACCGGCTCTATAAATATATTACATCATCCGCCAGGTGAACGCAGGAAAAACCAAAACAGCAATTTTTTGGTCACCTTCCCTCACAAAAAGTGTAATAGTAGGCGTATTTACCCTAAAATGGTACCAATCAAACCGTCATCTCGTCCCGCAGAAATTTAGACCCTACCTAAGACAATCGCCCAAAAAGTAAAAAAAAATATGGCTCTCAGAAAATAGCAACACAAAAATTTTTTATTCTGTTCAAAAATGCATCTAATGTGTAAAACTTAACAAAAATAAAAATGTTAGACATATTGGGTATTGCAGCGTCCGTAACAACTTGCTCTCTAAAAATATTACATGATATGGCCCCCTAGGTGAATGCTGTAAAAAATCTTTTAAAAAAACTGCCATAACAGCCATTTTCCAATTACTAATCACACCGTCATCTCGTCCCGCAGAAATTTAGACCCTATCTGAGACAATCGCCCAAAAAATTTAAAAAAAACATGGCTCTCAGAAAATAGCAACACAAAAACAAGATTTAATTCTGTTCAAAAATTCATTTACTGTGTAAAACTTAACAAAAATAAAAATGTTAGACATATTGGGTATTGCCGCATCCGTAACACCCTGCTCTATAAAAAGATCACATTATATCCCCCCTCAGGTGAATGCTGTAAAAAAATTTTTAAAAACACTATGCCAAAACCTACCCTCACAAAAAGTGTAATAGCAGGCGATCAAAAAGGCATATTTACCCCAAAATAGTACCAATCAAACCGTCATCTTGTCCCACAAAAAATGAGACCCTACCTAAGACAATCGCCCGAAAAAAAAAAAAAAAAATATAGCTCTCAGAAAATGGCAACACAAAAAAATATTTTATTTTGTTCAAAAATGCATCTAATGTGTAAAACTTTCCAAAAATAAAAATGTTAGACATATTGAGTATCAGGGCTGTGGAGTCGGTAAGCCAAAGCCCCGACTCCTCAATTTCCCCTCACCCCGACACCGACTCCTACTCCCTCATACATGGAGCATGTTTATATGAAAGTGATAACTTTAAACAAATTTGCATAAAATCAATAGTACAGATAAGTCATGACAAAAACAGTTTGTAATCTATCAGGCTTCTCTGGGTACAGCTCACTTAGGGCCTAATCAGAGGCTTAGCTAGAGGTTCAGCACATTGGGGGGGGGGGGGGGCGCGAAACATACTTGAGTGGGCCCCCCACTTATTGGCTTCCCAAACGCACGTTTCCAACTTCACAGGCACATACTACTAGTTGTGGTTCTAATACTGTATTAGCAAGATGACTATATAAACTGCTAGATCATCTATGCTGTTAAGTACAGTACAATAGACTTTCTACATACCCTACTCTAAATAGTCTACCACATAATGCAGTAAAATCTAGGATTAATAGGAGTAGAAAAGGGGACTCCTATGTTAAAGGAAATCTGTCCCCAGCTTTTACATCACTAAACTAACAGTCCCTTGCCCCCATCAGACTTCAGATCGGCTTAATGTGCCCCCATCAGACCTCAGATCAGCGTATTGTACCTCCATCAGACCTCAGATCAGCAGAATGTGCCCCCATCAGACCTCAGATCAGCAGAATGTGCCCCCATCAGACCTCAGATCAGCAGATTGTGCCCCCATCAGACCTCAGATCAGCAGATTGTGCCCCCATCAGACCTCAGATCAATAGAATGTGGCCCCATCAGACCTCAGATCAATAGAATGTTCCCCCATCAGACCTCAGATCAGCAGAATGTTCCCCCATCAGACCTCAGATCAGCAGAATGTTCCCCCATCAGACCTCAGATCAGCAGAATGTACCCCCATCAGACCTCAGATCAGCAGAATGTGCCCCCATCAGACCTCAGATTGGCTTAATGTTCCCCCATCAGACTCCATAATGGAAGCGCTCACTTGTATTCACCTGATTGTACTAAGGCCATCCCTGCAGGTCCCCCCCAGAGGTATTGGGCCCAGAGCATCGCCTTCCCTGCCCCCCCCCCCCCCCAGTAGCTACGCCTCTGGGCCTGATGTATGAAAACTGTCTAGGTCTAAGACTTTTTTTGTTGCCCATAGCAACCAATCAGAGCTCCCCTTTCATTTCTCCAGAGCACTATATGAAATGAAAGGGGAGCTCTGATTGGTTGCTATGGGCAACAAAGAAACGTCTACACCTAGACAGTTTTCATACATAGGGCTCTAGGTGTTTTACATCAGCAGCAGATAGAAGCCTTGAGAGCAGCTAACCTCTCCAAACATGAGCTCAGAGGAAACATAAAGCATACAGAGAGAACATGCACTGGACATAAAGGGCAGCACACAGTCATCTCAACTAAAAGCCTAAATCCTTAGATCAGGAACAGAACAGACATTTATAGGACATTTCATCATTTTCTTATAAAAATATATTCAGCACTGAACTAAATGTACTAATTCATTATATATTTTAGGAGTCGGAGTCGGTCCATTTTATTCCGACTCCACCAAAATGGTGACCGACTCCGACTCCACAGCCCTGTTGGGTATTGCCTCGTCCGTAACAACCTGCTCTATAAAAATATTACATGAGATGGCCCTTCAGGTGAATGCTGTAAAAAAAAAAAAATTTTTTTTAAACTATGCCAAGACAAAAAGTGTAATACCAAGCGATCACAAAGTCTTATGTACCCCAGAATGGTACCAATGAAAATGTTACCTCATCCCGCAAAAAATGAGCCCCCACATAAGACAGTAACTCAAAAAAATAAAAATCAATGGCTCCCGCAAACCAATCCATCAAAATCTGTGCTGCAAAATCCATATGGCACTCCTTCTGTTCTGAGTCGTGCCATGTGCCCCCACAGCAGTTTACCACCAAATATGGGGTGTTGCCGTATTCAGGAGAAAATGGGGAACAAATTATGGGGTGCTTTTCTCCTGTTACCCCTTGTGAAAATGAAAAATTTGGGACTAAAGCAACATTTTATTGGAAGAAATGAAACATTCCGTAAAACGCTTAGGGGGTCCAAGTGGGCAGTACCCCCCTTAATATATTCTTTGAAGGGTGTAGTTTCCAAAATGGGGTAACTTTTTGAGGGTTTCCACTGTAGGGGTACGTCAGGGTCTCTCAATTACAAAATGCTGCCTAAAAACCATTCTACCAAAATCTGCCTCCAAAATTTGTAAGGCGCTCCTTTCCTTCTGACCACTGCCACAAACCCATAGAGACGTTTACCACCACATATGGGGTATTTCTGTAAACTGCAGAATCAGAGAAATGTATATTGAAGTTTAGTTTGCTATTAACCCTTGCTGTGTTGCAAGAAAAAAAATTAACATGAATAATCTACCAAAAAAGTGAAATTTTGAAATTTCACCTCAATTTTCCTTTTAATTCTTGTGGAACACCAAGGGTTAACAAAGTTTGTAACATCAGTATTTTTATAATTTGAGGGGTGTAGTTTATAAAATGGGGTCATTTATGGGGGGTTTCCATTATGTAAGCCCCTCAAAATCACTTTACATCTGAATTGGTGCTTAAAAAAATGGTTTTGGAAATTTTGTTGAAAATTTGAAAAATGGCTTCTAAACTTCTAAGTCCTAAAAAAGTAAAATGACATTTATAAAATGATGCCAACATAAAGTAGACATATGGGGAATGTAAAATAATAACTATTTTTGGAGGTATTACTATGTATTTTGAAAGTAGAGAAATTGAAATTTGCAAATTTTTTCAAATTTTGGGTAAATTTGGAATTTTTTTATAAATAAAAATGAAATATTTTGCCACAAATTTACTACTGTCGTAAAGCACACTATGTGACAAGAAAATAGTCTCAGAATGGCTTGGATAAGTAAAAGCATTCCAAAGTTATTACCACATAAAGGGACACATGTCAGATTTGCAAAAAATGGCCTGGGCAGGAAGGTGAAAACATTATATATAGATATAGATATATAGATATAAATAAACAAATATACAGAAAATCCTGGTGAATAAAAGGCTTATAATGAGTAGTCGAAAGTAACACATTAAAAATTCATAATAATGATAAAAAAATAATAATAGACTTCCTTATCAAGAATATCTCAAAGAAAGTATCTAGGTGTCTCAGATGAACGGGGGTATATCAGGTTTAGATCGGGTCTCGTTCAGACCATATGGATTCAGTGTTTTTAATCTGAAGATCCAGTACATCTCTCGTCGACGTATGTAGCTCAGATCGCTCCGCTTACCAGTAGGGATCTGTTTTATAGGTGTTAACTTGAAGCCCGAGAATGACCCATCATGAAAATCTGCTGCATGCCTGGATATACTGTGCTTCATAGACTTCTTTTTTGTATTAGACCGATGTTTATTAAATCTGTTTCTGAGTGTTTGGATCCCACATATTGTAATCGGCATGGGCACTCTAATATATAGATCACAAATGTGGATTCGCAATTCAGTGTGCTCTTGATGGGGAATGTTTCACCATGGTAATTGGTAAACAGGGAAGTTTCCTGAATCGAAGAACAACATAGGCATCTAAGTTGTTTACACTTGAAGTTACCCAAAGGTTCTGTCTTTTTGATGGACTCCTCCATGATTGGTTTTAATTTGCTGGGAGCAAGTGTATTTTTTAGTGTACGAGCCCGTCTGTAGGTGAGTTGGGGTGCTTTTGGGATGAGTTCATTGAGTTTTGGGTCTTTTCTTAGTATATGCCAGTGTTTGGACAGGGCCAATTGTATGGCTATATGGTTTTGGTTATATGTGGTGATGAAGTTTAGATCTAAGGTTTTGGTGTTCGCCACATTTTTTTCTTTAGGTTGTAGGCACTCCATTTGTGAGAGTACTGATATCTTTCTGAAGGCCCCTGATATAAGCTCACCCGGATGTCCTTTGTTCTTGAATTGCCCAAAAGGGATATTCCTTTTCCATTTACTGTAGTGGGTGCTTTTGTAGTTAAGGTAGCTATTACTGTCTACTGATTTGAAGTGAGTCTTAGTGCAAATACGGTCACCTTCTGAGAACACTTTAAGGTCTAAATATTCTATTTTCTGTTTGTTGTATGTCCCTGTGAAGGATATTCCCCATTGGTTCTTGTTCAGGTGGTTTAGAAATTGATTGATAGAGGACTCGTCTCCTTTCCAAATTAGTATTAGGTCGTCTATATATCGTTTAAAGGGAACCTGTCACCTCCTGTAGCGAAAAAAAACTGTTAGCAGTACCTTAATCTGGTGGCCAGGGTGACGCTAAAGAAGGTCTTCATAAGGAGAAGAGATTCCTGTAAATAGAAGAAATTGATCTTTTAATCATGCTCAGAACGCTGACTTGACTCGGCTTGAAGTCAAGGGGGCAGCGGCTAGTCAAGCAAACCACTCCCCCTGGTCAACTTGAATGACAGTTGCCGTTGGGCCAGGGATCGCGCAATTCTCGCGCATGCGCGGTGCGCAATTTCTCCCTGGGCGATCCCGGCCCCGGCTCTTCACTTCTGTGACGCTTTTGTCCCTACAGCGCATGCGCCGCAGAAGCAAGCAAGCGAGCGCGCAGGGACGGCGGGCGGGCGCGCTCTGGCAAGCTCGCTTGCTTCTGCGGCGCATGCGCTGTAGGGACAAAAGCGCCGCAGAAGTGAAGAGCCGGGGCCGGGATCGCCCAGGGAGAAATTGCGCACCGCGCATGCGCGAGAATTGCGCGATCCCCGGCCCAACGGCAACTGTCATTCAAGTTGACCAGGGGGAGTGGTTTGCTTGACTAGCCGCTGCCCCCTTGACTTCAAGCCGAGTCAAGTCAGCGTTCTGAGCATGATTAAAAGATCAATTTCTTCTATTTACAGGAATCTCTTCTCCTTATGAAGACCTTCTTTAGCGTCACCCTGGCCACCAGATTAAGGTACTGCTAACAGTTTTTTTTCGCTACAGGAGGTGACAGGTTCCCTTTAAAGAAGACTGTTATTCTTATAGTAGCTTGTGGTGAAGATGAATTTTTCTTCAAAGCACCCCATGTACAAATTTGCGAAACTGGGCGTTAAACGCGTACTCATCGCGGCCCCCCTTATTTGTTTGTAGATTTGATCTTGAAATGTAAATGTGTTATGTTCTAGTATAAATTGAATGCCATTGATAATGAAATCTTTTTGTACAGATGGCATAGAATTATCCATTTCGAGGAAGTCTGCCACACACTTGATCCCTAAAATGTGGGGAATATTCGAATATATGGCAGTGACATCGAGTGTAAGCCAATAGTAGTTGGTATTCCAATTGATTTGTTCTAATTTGAGAATTAATGTGGTGAAATCTTTCAGATAAGATCTCAATTCTATTACAAATTTCTGTAGAAAAATATCGATGTAATGGGACAAATTTCTGGTTAATGCATTTACGCCAGAGATGATTGGTCTGCACTGGGGGTTGCTTTGGTTTTTATAGATTTTAGGGAGGTGGTAAAAAAGGCCAAGAGAGGAATCCTTTGTCCTATTGATTTCTAGGCGTGCTCTGTGTCCTGTGCATAGGTCAGGCAGGAGTAGATAAGCTGTAACATCATCTATTTTGAATCTTCTGTTATCTATATGTAAAGGTGTTATCTGTCATTGGAAGGATAAGCAGATATCTGTACAGACCAAGAAACGGCTCCTATTATTAGGCTTAGTGGCCAGTGCGAAAACTGCAGTATTTTATGTTTTTTGTTTAAATATAGATATTGACATGGAAAATTAAAAATTTCACCAAAATTTATTTAAAATGTCTTAAACATAAAAACATTTAAATAATAGGTCATTTTCTTTTGACACAATTTCCTTTAAGTATTTCTGGCGTGAATATGAATTAAAAGAGAAGCAGTTCTCGCAGATCTGCAGCTGATGTTATACCATTGCAGTTTCATCTCCTACACATGCACAAATCATGGATCTGTGAAATACGGATACCTTCCATGTGCATTCCACATTTCTCACTCCCTTCAATGTAAAATGCCTATCATTGTCTGCAAAACTGACCAGAATGTATGAGCCCTTACACTGGCGTCACACACCTACTGTGGCAGTTTTTGATGCAGTTTTTTGAGCCAAAGCCAGAGGTGGATCCAGTAGAAGTATCCGTCCTTCCTTTATATTTCTCATTCCTTTCAACTCACTTCTGGAATTGGTTCACAAAATGGCATAAAAAAACGCCATAAGTAGTGTGTGAAACCACCCTGAAGGCTTTTTTTTGTTTTAGTGCTTGAATCTGGTGTATACTGCTCATAGTCTGTGGGGCATCACTTCAGCCATTGACAGTGCTGACACTGCCCACGTGAGAGTATGTTCGCACAGCTACAACGCGCTCAGAAAATGATGGCTTTCTTTAACTGAAGTCTCTATCAAAACCAACAGTTTACATTGACTTCTATCTGAAACACCCCACCATGTGCAGACTGTAGTATTTTTTTTTCAATTGCTGCTTTCAAATCTGCTTCAGAAGTGGCATGTTATTACATTGAAGTCGGTGGGGAAGGGCTATAGTACCTAGAGCTTTTTACATCTTTATGGTAACGTATCTGTTCACGAAGCCACCCTACTGATCTGCCACTAACATTTACGTGTCCGTTTTAGCCATGTGAACATACCCTGACAATTCACTAGTTGTAGATCTGTGTGGACGTGACAAGTCCTCTTTAAAGGGGTTCTCCAGGAATACTGAGCTTTTAGCAAGTGCCCACAGCCAGCATTTGTGCCGGATCAGGCATTCCGCAGATGCAAATGTACCCCAAGTTTGAATCTTTTATTTACGGAGGCAGACTGCATGCACTTGGTAAAAACTCAGAGAACCCCTTTAAGACTGTCATTTTGTTCTTAGGTATTCCAGGCTCACTTCTTGGATATGTTTTTTCTGGCAGGAAAGCCATACATAGTAATGCATTTAGGCTAAACGTTTTCATTGATCTGTACAGTACATGATAGATTTGACGCTGTAATAATTGGTGTCTGGTCATTTTTAGGCCAGCATGGTGCACTCCTTGATAGAAGCCTATGGACTGCTCAGGGAAATGAGGTAAGATCTAAGTCATGCGCCATGTCAGTGTGACTTCTGTATGTACAGTAAAGGTGACCATACATGTCCGTATTTAACTACCTCTATACCAGCGTACCACTGCAGTGCTCCAGACTAAAAAAGATACTGAACTGAAAAATTTAGGAGCCAAATTTAAATACATATAATTAAAAAAAGACTTGGAGGAGAAGATGGAAAGTCTGGCCCATAATAGAACAGTCCTATGCTATTTTTTGGGGGGACAAGGTGACTAAAAAATGGCGAATTGTTTGGATTTTTACGTGTTCACCACATAGGAGATTTTTTAAATATTTTAATAGTTTGGACTTTTTTAGACGTGGCGATATGTAAAATGTTTATTTATTAATATATTATATATGTAAAATTGGGAAAGGGGCCTTTCAGACGGCCGTAGTATTGTGCATCCGCTCAGCAATACCACGGATGACGCCCGGCGTGTGTTCCACAATTTGCGGAACACACGGCTGGGCACCCCGTTCAAAATGCCTATTCTTGTCCGACATGTTCTGTAATTTCTTGTGGAGCCGCGGCAAGTTCGCACGCCGCCCATTGAAGTGAATACGGTTGAGTCCTATTCCCCAATTTTGCGGAATAATGTGGGCGCATTCACACAGTCGTAAAGGGTTTCTGTCACCACATTTTATCATATTAAACAGGATGACATTTCCAATGCGCAAATGTCATCTGATGCTTAATATGTAATTTATTTTATTTTCACTTGCCCCGTTTTTGTGTAATATTAATTTTTATAATATGTAAATTAGCCTCCTAGGAGCAGGGGGGCGGTAATCCTGCTCCTAGAGGCGCCGTTTGCCCACCTTGAAAAACACCTTCTTTTCTTGATTGACAGGGCCAGTCAGCTCGCTCCATCTGCTGCCACCCTTTCCGCGATCCAAATCCCACGCCTGCGCCGCGCGTCCTTCATTCAGTGCCAAAAAAAAAGACAATACCGCATGACATGACCGCACATCTGAGTAAAATACTATTTATTGAAAAACACACCACATACACTTTAAAAATTGTATACAATGAAAAAACAATGTGAGGAAACCATGATAAGTTCCACACAAACCAGGACATCACATGAAGTCCACAATGGGCCACACAAACACCGCAGCACTGATATGTATAAATAAGAAAAAATACCGCCAATATTAAGAATCCTTCAGTCCATCATCACATATGTTTAAAAAAAATGAAGGTCAGTGTAGCCGCTGTCCCTTTAAATCCTCATCTGTATACATATATAAAGTCACAGAGCTTCCAATAGTCACTTCCGATATAGTCTTGAATTGGTCTCTCCAAAAATAAGCGAGGACAAGGGAAAAAAAAAAAAAAGGGGAGCTGACAGCAGGAATCCATATAAGGGGTTAGGAACCTCTGAAGAATGCTGGCCATATCCATCCAAGGAGGGCCACTTCCAAATTAATCTCCAAAAATATTGCCCCCAAATTAGGCCAAAATGAATAAAGAGGAGCTGAAGACAGGAATTCATGTGGGAAATTAGGAACCTCAAAAAAATGTTGACCACATCCATCCAAAGAGGGCAATAAAGGTGATACAAACGTGCAACACTCGTATGACGACCCAAACTAGAAAGACAAACAAACAATAAGTGTAAATACAAGTGCATATACACCTAACGTGCAAAATAACAATAAACTGTGTGAAATAATATATGAATACATTTTTTTTTTTAATCCTTTTTTTCTTTTCTCTTTTATATGTGTTATACATGTGTGAACATGGTGCACAAGACAATAAAGATTTATTTGAAGGATACTGGTGAGTTTGTGAAAGTAGTGAGGGAGACACAATGGCAACACGGTGATCTTTTGGCGTCTATCGACGTTGAAAGTTTATACACCAGGATTCCCCAACAATTAGGAGTGCAAGCCATAGGTACTATCCTTGAATACCATCAGAAAAGTGACAGTTATGTCAGGTTTGTGAAGGAAGCCTTAGAATATGTATTGACACATAACGCCTTTACCTTTAATGACTCCTGGTACTACCAGAAGACCGGCACAGCAATGGGAACCCCGGTATCTTGCACATTTGCCAATCTCTTCCTGGCATATTTTGAAGACAGGTTTGTGTTCACAGTAAGAAACAAATTTATTCAATATGTTAAGTTGTATATGAGGTTTGTGGATGATGCATTCATAATATGGCGAGGTACTGAAGTGCAATTTGGCCAATTCGTGGATTACCTTAATAATGAGAATGACCTAAATATGAACAAATAAAATACATCCTGAGAAAATGGAGTTTTTAGATGTAATGGTAACGGTACAAGAAAGTGAATTGGTCACTAGAGTATATAGGAAGGAAACAGCCACGAATTCCCTCTTGCACTACAGAAGCTCCCACCCTCACCACGTAAAAAGACAGTGCCCATGGTCAGTTTGCAAGAATCAGACGGATCACCAATAGTGAAGGAGACTTCACTGAGCAATCTAGGGAGTTAAAAGGAAGACTGTCGGTCCTTTATAGAGGTATGTCAGAGGAGTAAGGGGGAACAAGTGAATAGGAGTCAACAAGGGAAGGAAAACAGGGCAGTTTTTTCCTTTAGATTTACCTCAATGGCTGAGACAGTCAAAAGAGCAATTAATAAGAATTGGCATATGTTATCTAGTGACGAAGATATAAAGGAGAAAGTGAATGCCCCCCCTAGTTAGCTTTAGAAAAAGCACCACAATAAGGGACAAGTTAGTTAGAAGTTCATATCTAGTTAATAGAAAGGATAATTGGCTCTTGAAGTCAGTGCCACAAGGGAACTACAAATGCGGACAATGCGTCTCATGTAAACATATGCTTAAGACTAAATACCTAAATATAGGACATCGTACATGTTATAAAACAATTAATTACTTGCAAAACGCAGTATGTGGTATATGTAATTTTCTGCCCTTGTGGCAGGTTTTATATAGGGAAGACTATTAGGCCCCTATATATACGGTTTAGAGAACATAAAAAATCCATTCAAACTGGAATAGGGTCCCCAAGACTGATAGAGCATGTCCAAAACGAACATGGAGGGTCTGGAGAGATACTTACCTGTGCAGGAATAGAGGTGATTGCACCACTTAAAAATGGAGGAGATCGACACAGAAAGTTACTCCAAATAGAGGCCTCATGGATTATGAGGACTAACGCCATGGGACAGTTAGGATTCAATGATAAGAATGATCTTGCAGTGTTCTTATAACTTTGTTATTGCTGGAATTGTTTTTAAATGCCTGTTGTTTACCTGTCTCCAAGGTGATGACGCCGGATGCAGTATAAGTAATGTGATGCGTGCCGGCGTCATCACATAGTGGCAAGACGAAGCGCAACAAGGCGCGAAACGGCTGTCGCCGAGTCCCGTTCACTGAGCACGGTGCGCCGCGTCCCGTTCACTGAGCACGGTGCCCGCAAGCAGCGGTAAACAATTTTTATGTTGCAATAAAGGAAGAAAGAAAAGAAGCCCGGTGAGTGCCGCATCATTTACTCTCATCCTCCATTGTTGTGATTTCATTGCGCTGTCCATGCAGAGCACCAGGGGCTATGAGAACACGTTTCTGATGATCTCAATGGTATAAGCAATGTGGCGTAGTGCCAACCTCTCTTGTTGAACTGCACCTCGAATAAAGATTCAGTATCTATGTAAAAGCCAGTGAACGTAAGCTCCTCATTTAGACCACAAGGTGTAAGTGAGGCCAGATTAAAAATCCATCTGGCCTCAGACCTCAACAAATGTGCTGTAACAGGAGCCCCCCTGATGTTACTATATATGCATTCCAAGCCCACAATTTTGAGTCCTGTACACTTACTTCCATGGTCATCCAGAAAATGCATAGCCACAGAGGTAAGTGGTTTTTCCTTTTTCATTCTGCCCCGCTGTGCCAGACCGATACTGGGCCAACCTCTTATCATTTGTTAACAAAAACCAGTGTGTTACCAATACAATACACCAATGCACTTACTTATTTACTTATCCCTTGTTTTTTTTTTTTTTTTTCACATATTTTTTTCACATATTTTCTGGTGTAATTATTCAGATATTTTGTTTTTATCATTACACAAAGGTTTTTATTGCTAATTTTTGTTCATTCACCCCCTCTTTATACAAGCCCCCCCCCACATCCTCTTTATTTAATCATTTACTTACTGATTTATTTTCCTTTCCTCCATATGGACCCCACTGCGTGACACGTCCAGGCTCCTGGAACGCACGTTGGCAAGTACCATCGGAAACTCCGGCTGTTTGCTATGCATTGTGACACGCACTGGGTGATACGTCGGCACACTATGCATACGCTTAGTGGTGGGGGTTTGTTCAGGCGTATGGATCACAGTAATGGATTCGCCCCTCATGACCTCTAGGGCACTACAGGTGATTTTGCTTTGTTTGATTTAGTAGTATGTGTATATATATATTGCATTGTCATTATGTATATCTCATTGCATGTCATTACCCTTTAGGAAGCTGGTGAGACCGGCGATACGCGTGGAGTGTTATACCTGGACAACATGCTGTCTCACTATTACAATAGATGAGTACTTTGAATATACCTGTGCACTCATGTATTTTGATGTGATATTTTCTATATAGATTCTTAATATTGGTGGTATTTTTTTCTTATTTATACATATCAGTGCTGCGGTGTTTGTGTGGCCCATTGTGGACTTCGTGTTGTCCTGTTTGTGTGGAACTTATCATGGTTTCCTCACATTGTTTTTTCATTGTATACAATGGTTTGTTTTTCAATAAATAGTATTTTACTCAGATGTGCAGTCATATCATGCAGATTGTCTTTTTTTTGGCATTGGATGATGTATTATTCAAAACCGCGACCAGCACTCTAACGCATTATGAATTAGTGTGCCCCCTTTTTCTTTGTTTTGCATCCGCGTCCTTCATTCGACGCAGTGAGGAAGCCGGGAGCTTGGCAGTCTGCTTCACTCACTGCGCCTGCGCCAAATGAAGGACGCACGGCACAGGCGCAGGATTTGGATCGCGGACAGGGCCGGCAGCAGATGGAGCGAGCTGACTGGCCCTGTCAATCAAGAAAAGAAGGTGTTTTTCAAGGTGGGCAAACGGCGCCTCTAGGAGCAGGATTACTGCCCCCCCCCCCCCCTGCTCCTAGGAGGCTAATTTACATATTATAAAAGTTAATATTACACAAAAACGGGGCAAGTGAAAATAAAATAAATTACATATTAAGCATCCGATGACATTTGCGCATCGGAAATGTCATCCTGTTTATTATGATAAAATGTGGTGACAGAAACCCTTTAAATTTAATATATTGGGTTGGTTGTTTTTTTTTTTTACTTTTTATTTACTATTAGCCCCCTTAGGGGCTAGGACTCTTGTCCTGTTCACCCTAATAGAACTCTATTAGGGTGAATAGGACTTCACACTCTCCCTGCTGCCCTGTGCTTAGTGCACACAGCAGCAGGGAGCTTACCATGGCAGCCAGGACTTCAGTAGCGTCCTGGTTGCCATGGTAAACGTTCGGAGCCCCGCAATTATACTGCTGGGGCTCCGATCGGAATCTACCACTGCCACCAATGAAGGGGGGGGGGGGGCGGGGGATCACCTGTGGCCACTGTTCCACCAATGAGACTAATAACTGGGGGGGCTGGGATAAAGGCGCACTGTGCCACCAATGAATATAAAGCATATTAAATCAAGTATAGAAGGCAGCGGTATAACATACCCAGCCTCAATAGCAGGGTGTGTAATCTGCAGGACCTGAGGGGTTAACTGCGGCGTATGGGAGCTTCCTATAATACAGCTCCTGTACTTTTATTAAACATAGTTAACTTCATTGGTGGCGCAGTGCATCCTCCCCCTCCCCTCCTCTGCCCCTCTCATTGGTGGCGCAGTGCGCCCTCCCCCTCCCCTCTGATTGGGAGAGCTTCCTTCTCCCCTGTGCTGCTGAAGGAACATGGAGGGCAGTAGCGCAGCCTAGTATCGCTGAATGCCGGATCTAGGCGCAAATGGCGACAAGACTAAAAAGTCTTGTCCCCATTTGCAAATAATGAGTAGCATTGGCGACCATTTTGGTCGCCATCTGGAACCCTGCACTGTATATGTCAGCAGTAGGGTCTTTAGAAATGGCACCCCTGCTCCATTTACACAGCAGATACCCAGGGCTGATGTCTGTGATTGGTGAAAACATTGATTGCAGACATTTAACCCCTGAGATACCATGGTCAAATGAGACCGTGGTATCTGAAAGGCAAAATACTCAGAGGCACGCTCTTCCTGGGCGGGGATGCCTTCCACCTGCTGAGTTGGGGGGAAGGTGTTCCTGAGCAATAATAGGCCAGAGCCTTATACAGTTCATCTAGGCCCATTACTGGTATATTTCAATGCATGCCTGCACTGCATTGGAATATACTAATTTTTGTATTCCGTAATGGATAAAATTCTATTACTAAATACAAATGACAATCTAATGATTGCATGTTGGTGTCCTCTCTTGGGGGCTTAAAAAAAAAAAATGTAAATATAAAAAGAAAATAAAAGTAAACAAAAAAAATCGTAGGCATCGCATGCTGAAAATTTCTGTATTAAAATATGAAAATATTTATCCCATATGGTGAATGGCGTAATTGAAAAAAATTACAATGGATGATTTGCTGTTTTTTGTTGCTTCACCTCCCCAAACAATTTTAATAAAAAATGATTAAATGTCATGTATAAATGGGGCAGATTGGCTATAGATCTTACAGGGAAATTTCCCAGTGGGCCGATGTCTAGGAGGGGTACATAATGATCTGATTCTCAGCTGCAGGTGCCCTGCTGAATTCAACTGTATAGACATCTTCAGGTCAGCAGTACTGTTCAGTACTGTGGCAAAGGTGGCAGTATTTTGTGCTGCACTCTGGTATTTGGTTCAGCTGGGGCGGTATATTGCCCTGCACTATTATATTGCTGGCCCTGCCACTTTTATGTTTTTTTCCAGGGCCGCTTTTAGTTCCCAATCCACCCCTGGGTATCAATACAAACTACAGATTGTTCCACAAATAGTTAGCCCTCACACAACTGTGACTATAAAAAAGTTTTGCGGGGGTCAGAATATGGTGATGAAAAGAAAAAGTTAATTTTTTTCCAGTTTATATTTTTTTTCAGTATTAAAACACAAGAAAAACTATATAAATGATGTATTGTGAAGATTATACTGATCCAGAGAATGAAGGGCGTGGATTTTGCTGCATAGTGAATGCCATAAAAGTAATACCCATAAAACTGTGGCGGCATTAGACTTTTTCATATTTCCATCACATTTGGAATGTTTTTTCCAGCTTCCGACCGCATCATGTACAATAATAAATGGTGCCATTATAAAGTACAACTTGTCCCACAAGACACAAGCCGTCATATGGCTGTGTAAACATAAAAAAAAAAGTTATGACTCAGGAAAGAAGTGAAAAAAGAAAATGCAAAAATGGAAAATTGCCCGGTAATCAAGCGATTAAGCCAATTGACCAGTAATATTTTGTAAGAACACAAAGACCCTTGCCAGCTTCTGGCACAGATAATAAATATACCGCCTTGTCTTCTTTCGGAAAAGGGTGGGGTAGAAATGCCGGGACATTTGCAACTTTTAATTGGTGTAAGGGAATGGTAAACTCCCCCCTAAGATACTTATACTTATTCTGTTTTTAGGCATGTGGTATGGACAAAAATTGACCCTTTTGTATTTTAGTTTTAAGAATCAAAGTGCTGCTAATGGCCAGTGAGGGTCATGTGATGGTGCCGTATTTGCATTTTTTAGGAATATCTCAAGAAAGGTACATCCTAGAGAGCTGAGACCAGTCGTTCGGCCGTTCATAAAGAACAGACAGAAATTCATCTAATATATAAAGCTGAGTGTGTGTGTATGTATGTCTGCTATAGGAATCTGCACCATCGCATTTACAATCATGAAATTTGGCACACAGGTAAATCAAGTGTCCGGGAAGGTTTTAGACCGGGTCTCCGCTCTCTAGCACGTACTGTTCCTGAAATATTCCCAAAAAATGCATTAGCCAATAGAAGCTTGTCTTTCTCCTCATATCCCAACTGCCATACACATGGTCACATGTCCCTTATCAGCCAATAGAAGCTTGCAGGCCCATACACACAGTTTTACACCAGGTTTGCATAACAACCCAGCCATTTTTCTTCACTGCTGTAGGTCGCTGTGGATAACACGGTAAAGGGGGCGGAGTGCTTTTGAGTTCACCGTTAAGGGATAATAGACGGACTTAAAAACCCTGCCCCCAGGTCCAGCTAAGCCACGCCCGGTTAGGCCACGCCCCCTCCCACTCAGCAGAGTATGAAAGCCAGACTGTCTGGCCTAAAACAAGACCTCTGGCCACCCCAGAGGCAGGCTGCTGTTGAGGTCACAGTTAAGGGGACGGTCCGCTATGGAGGTCAGTGTTACAGGGCAGATTCCTGTAGAGGACACCGTTAAGGGGGCGGGGTGTTGTGTAGATCACTGTTAAGGAGACAGGCTACTGTGGAGGTCACTTAAGAGGGTGGGATGCTGTGGAGGTCTCTGTTAAGGGGACAGGGACCGTTGGAGGTCACAGTTAAGGGGACGGTCCGCTATGGAGGTCAGTGTTAATGGGCGGGGTGCTGTAGAGGTCACTGTTAAGGGATCAGTGTGTTGTGGATGTCACATTTTAAGGGAATGGAGCTCTGTGGAGGTCACTGTTAGGGGAGCGGGTTATTGTGGAAATCACTGTTAAGGAGACTGGGTACTGTGGAGGTCACAAAGGGGCGTCCGCTATGGAGGTCACTGTTAAAGTGGAGGGCACTGTGGATGTTACTGTTAAGGGGCAGGCCACTATTAAAGGGGCAGCGGGATACTATGAAGTCACTGTTAAGGCAGCAGGGTACTGTGAGCTCACTGTTAAGGCAGCAGGGTACTGTAAGCTCACTGTTAAGGGAGTAGGGTACAGTGGAGGTCACTGTTAAAGGGGTTGTCCGAGTTATGAAAAAAAAAATATAGCACTGTAAATCTGATGGGCAGCAATATATAACTAAGTTAAGCAAGTTTTAGGCAAAAAAAATCCATATTTCCTCATTTCCCTGGTTCTCTTCTGGTCTTTGTTTACATGCAATAACAACAATCTCAGCCCCTCCCCCTTCTCCCCCCTCTCTGCAAAGGGAATGAATACAAGTGCTGAATGACATGTCTGCCTGCTGGAATACTCAGCAGCATGTTGTATGTGTAGGACTACAAGTCCCAGCTGTACAATGACAATGCTGATACACACAGGAAATTCTCCCTACCTGTTCTTGTACAATACAATTCCTCTATAGCTCCTTGCCCAGCATTTGTCTCCTCTCACTGCTGCAGCTACTGTTTGTTGTAAAGCCTTGAGCCCTCAGTGTGTTCTGGCTGAAGGGGTTAATGTTTTATCTGAAGGAAACCAGGGAGAGCAGATAGCAGCCGGCAAAGGAAGGGGGCGTGGCCAGTGACGTCTTGTGTACAGACTCTTATCTGAACTCTGAGGCTTGTGAATGAAACATCACAGAGCAGAGAGATAAGGTGACATCACAGGTCATGTGACCCTCAGTCAACTCTGAGAAACCAGCAGCTTTGGAAACACAAAGTATATGGGAAAGTTGTTATACCTGACAAGTTAGAAACATATAAAGAACAAAAAAATAACTCGGACAACCCCTTTAAGGAAGTGGGGTACTGTGGCAGTCACTGTCAAAGGGGCAGTCGCTGTGGAGGTTTCTGTTAAGGGGGCCGGGAATGGTGGAGGTCAGTTAAGGGGACTGTAACCTATGGTCAGTGTTAAGGGGCGAGTGCTGTAGAGGTCACTGTTAAGGGGATGGGCCCATGTGGAGGTCACCGTCAAGGAGGTGAGGTGCTGTGGAACTCACTGTTAAAGGGGCAGACTGCTGTGAAGGTCAAAGTTAAGGGAGTGGGCTGCTGTGGAGGTCTCATTTTAAGGAGATGGGGCTCTGGGGGGGGCAGTGTTAAGGGGGGGGCTGTGGAGGTCACTGTTAAGGGGAAGGGGTACTGTAGATGTCACTGTTATAGTGGATACTATCTATCTTTTAACGACACAAAAAAACATTAAATGAAATAAGTGAAATATTCCCGTGCGAAGCCGGTTCCTTCAGCTAGTTTTTATATAAGACTGTCTGAAGGACCAGGCTTCGCCCGGATATATTTAACCCTTTCATGACCAAGGGTCATTGAAGCCCCAATGTCCAGGTCAAAGTTTACAGTCATGCTATGCACGGTTTTAAATAATAATATCTTTACAAGTGCTTTGCATATCATAACTGTTTTGACTTTATTTTTTCCAAGACCCATAGGGTATTTATTTTCTTGACTGATTTCATAAATTACTATGTTTTTTTTATTATGAGCAGAGAAATAGCGGAAAAAAATTTGGTCACTACACTCCCTTACTTAGTAGTATAAATGCAAATATTGATACCAAAATATATTACCTTACTGATCTGGAATATCTGAATTGTGTACGTTGCCCACTCCCAGGGCACTTTATCGTGCCCACAAGTAAAGGCATACCTTTCAGCTTTAAAGTGCCATTTTTTCCATAGGCCATTAGATAGCAGCATGTTGTCTCTGCAGTGGCCCTATGCAGCCAAAACATTAAAAATCACCTGAAAAGGACACTACTGAGTAAAATAGACAGTGCAACATATTCAACAAGGGGTTTATTGTAAAGTTTCTTCATTTTTTTTTCTACCAAACATCAAAAACGGCATTTTTTCACTCACGCAGTCTCCAATACACAGTGGTGGCAGAGAGGGCCAGTCAGGGCAAAAGTATCTGGTGTCTCTTCTGATGCCTTGTTTTGTGCAGACTCTGCACTTTCTTTGTGGATGCCTTTGGTTGAGTGTTGGGGGTATAGCTGCAAAAAAGTGCCTTTCAACTAATCTCCTAATTTCTTCTGCTTCCAGTGGTAGGGTGGGTCCTCTAAAGGGGTACACTAATTTCTCAATATTTTTTTCTTGATAAAGAAATTTTTGTGTTCCCCCAGACTTTTTGAAAAAGCACATATGAGTTATACATTGCCATCTGTAGCAAATAGATGGATAACTTTTTATACCACACATACGCTTTGCGCATTACCTCGTATGGTTTGAGTACCTGGTCAGACAGGTCAGTGCCCCCCATGTATGTATTGTACTCTAGTATGCAAGTCGGTTTTTTGTTTATCGGTGGTTGACCCCCTTTCTCTTACTGGCACTGTGGCTTCAGTGTGAATTGTACTTATTATTATTATTATTTATTATTAAAGCGCCATTCATTCCACAGCGCTGTACATGTTGAAAGGGGTTTACATACATAGTCTAGACAATTGCTCTAGGACAAACAAGTTACAGACTGGTACAGAAGGAGAGAGGGCCCTGCCCGTGAAGGCTTACAATCTATGCGGTATGGGAGGACACAGTAGGTGAGGGTAAAGCTGGTCATGGCAGTGTAGCAGCAGCAGGGTCACAGGTTGTAGGCTTGTCTGAAGAGGTGGGTTTTCAGATTTCTTTTGAAGGATTCCACTGTAGGTGAGAGTCTGATATGTTGGGGTACAGAGTTCCAGAGTATTGGGGCTGCGCGGGAGAAATCCTGGAGGCGATTGTGTGAAGAGTTGATAAGAGTGGAGGAGAGAAGGAGGTCTTGTGAGGATCGGAGATTACGTGTGGGGATGTATCGGGAGAGTAGTTCTGAGATGTAGGGAGGGGACAGGTTGTGGACGGCCTTGTATGTATTTGTTAGTATTTTAAACTGAATTCTCTGGGGAATGGGGAGCCAGTGAAGGGATTGGCAAAGGGGAGAGGCAGAGGAGTAACCGGGTGAGAGGTGGATTAGTCGGGCAGCAGAGTTGAGGATAGATTCGAGGGGGGCTAGGGTGCTAGATGGAAGGCCACAGAGGAGAATGTTGCAGTAGTCTAGGCGGGAGATGATGAGGGCATGTATTAGTACTTTGGCAGACTCATAGTTGAGGAACGCACGGATACGGGAGATATTTTTGAGTTGGATGCGACAGGTGGTGGAAAGGGCTTGGATGTGTGGTCTGAAGGAGAGTGCAGAATCCAAGGTCACTCCAAGGCAGCGGACCTGTTTAACGGGGGAGAGTGTGCAGTCGTTGATGGTGATAGATAGGTCTGTTGGGAGGGCTGTGCAAGATGGTGGAAAGATGATAAATTCTGTTTTATCCATGTTAAGTTTTAGAAAGCGTGAGGAAAAGAAAGAGGATATTGAAGATAGGCATTGTGGGACTCTGGATAGTAAGGTGGTGATGTCTGGACCAGAGAGGTAGATTTGTGTGTCATCAGCATAAAAGTGATACTGAAAGCCATGGGACTCTATGAGCTGTCCCAGGCCAAAGGTATAGATAGAGAAGAGCAGGGGACCTAGGACTGAGCCTTGTGGGACACCAACAGAGAGGGAATGGGAGGAGGAGGTGGCGTGAGAGTGGCAGACGCTAAATGTCCGGTTGGTGAGGTATGATGCAATCCATGAGAGGGCCAGGTTAGTGATGCCAAGCATACTTAGCATAAGTACGTCTTTTCTGTCCTTGTAGCGTAGTGCCAGCAGGTTGCCACTACGAAGGGCATCAGATTCTCCTCTTTTGGGTTTTTTTACCAGCAGGGACTGAGGAAAGCCTCTGCGATTTCTCCTGAACGTGCCACATGCTCCTGTATTTGCTTCTTGCAGGCTCTGGAAAAGGGGAATGCTGGTATAATAATTGTCTATAATAATCATTTTTACCCCTTCTGTAATCATGGACCCATTAGTTCCCAGACGACTTTTGCATTTGTTCCTAAACCAGCTGGACATCCTTGGGGGTTTAGTTCACTGTCTCTCCCTTGATACACGCGAAATGCAGAAGTATAACCTGTTGTGCTTTCGCACAATTTATAAAGTTTTATGCCATATCTGGCCCGCTTGGATGGAAGTTATTGCTTGAAGTGTAACCTTCCTTTAAATTTAACAAGTGACTCGTCAACTGATACATTTTCAAAGGGGATATAAACACTTAAACATTGTTCAGATAAATAATTTAGAAGTAGCCTAATTTTATATAACCGGTCATAATCCGGAGAAGAATTTGAGGGGCACTGACTGTTGTAATTGAAATGGAAGAATTTGAGGAGAAGTTCATATCTGTATCTGGACATAACAGTTGAAAAACTTGGGGTGCTATGGATAGGACTTGCCTCCTAATAAGAACGTATTGTAGGTTTCTTTACTATACCCATAGCTAACGTTAAGGCCAAAGATTTTTTAATTTCACCCACATTTGTGGGTGTCCATTGTCCAGACCGGGCATAGTAAGAGGAGGGGTTATTTGAAATGTATTGAGCACCATATAAATTTGTTTCTCTTACAAAGAGCTCAAAAAGGTCGTCTGCTTATTACATGTTGTGCAACCATACTTTTGTATTTCTATAGTTTTGCTTTATGGATATGCACTTATGAATATATATATATGTATCGCTGGTACGAACTTTCAATTGTTGTATCACTGTTATCAGACAGCTCACTGTCTACGCACAACATGTCATAAGCCTCATCTGCAGAGAACAGTTTCTGAGACATATTTCTGAAAAAAAAATTTAAATAACTATCAGCTAACACACTATTATTTCTTCTCTATTCAACTATATTAGGACGGATTAAAACGGAAGGTGTTCATTTTGATTTCCGTTATACCAGTTCCGTTATTTTCGATTATAACCATGTTATACGGAAATCAAAACCCCTTTCACCTAATTAGCGCTATGTGACTCGATCAGTTATTTCCATCAGTTATTTTGAGCAAAAACAAGGTCTGGGTCAAAAACACAGAACAGGAGCAGATCTTTCCATTACACCTTATCTCTGTGGAGGCTTCACTTCTGGTTTTGGCTCACAATCACTGATGAACATCAGTGATCAACTAACTGATGTGTGAACAAAGCCTTACAGTTCTGGAATGTATTGTATACTGTAACACTGACAGCATTATGTAAGGGTTACACTGCATCATAAATCAATATAATAGAATATAATGTGACCCCGTCAGTGCTGGAAGGTTGCGTGGAGCTCGCTTGTGTAAAAGGGGCCTTAGGGCTCATGCACACAAACATATTTTTTGTGAATGTCGGTACCATTTTTTTTTTGTGGCCCTTATGCAGAACCATTCACTTCAATGGGGCTGCAAAAACAAACAAAAAAAACTCTGTGCAATCCATGTCTGTATGTCCGCATGTCCATTCCGCAAAAACAAAAAATAAAACATATCCTGTTCTTGTCTGTTTTGCGGACAAGAACAGACATTGTTAGAAATGGATCCAAATTTTTTTTGCGGTCATGTGCATGAGCCCTGAAATTGGATATGGTGCCGCTTCCTTTTCTATTCTAAAGCCTCATTCACATGTCTGTGTTCTACGCATGTGTGCAGAATGCCATCCGTGTTTCATGGATCACTAGAAAGTAACTGACACACGGACCCAACACGGATCCTTCACAAACATCTTCACAGATGCATTAATGACCACATTTTCACAATTTGAGTACGGACACAGATGTGTGGAAAAAGCAGCGTGACATCCAGATAAAGTAAAAAAAGTGGTGTTCTTTATTCTAAAACATCACTATAGGACGCCACTTATTTCACTTTATCTGGATGTGACGCTGCTTTTTTAAATATATATATATACATACATACATACATACATACAGTGGAATAAAAAAAAGTATTTGATCCCCCACTGACTTTAAAAGTTTTAATACTAAAAAATAAATGATCTCTCAATTTATGCCAGCTTTATTTTAACAGTGCCACATAGAATATCAAAAAGAAAAACGGAGAAAATTACATGAAATGAGAAATAAAAAATAATTTGCGTTTCTTTGAGGGAAATAAGTATTTGATCCCCTAGTAAAAACCATGACTAATGTTGGCTCCCACAGACCACTGATCACAGTGAAGTCGTTACCTGGATGAGAGACACCTGTCCCAAATTGTCACCTGTATAAAAGGCCACCTGCCAACAGTCTCAGTGACACTCCAACATCTCCACCATGGGCAAGACTAAAGAGCTGTCTAAAGATGTCAGGGACAAAATTGTTGACCTACACAAGGCTGGAATGGGCTACAAAGCCATAAGTAAGAAGCTGGATGAGAAGGTGACAACTGTTGGTGCAATTATTCGGAAGTGGAAAAAGTACAACATTACTGTCAATCGACCCAGGCCTGGAGCTCCATGCAAGCTATCACCTCGTGGAGTCTCATTGATCATGAGAAAGGCTAAAAATCAGCCAAGAACTACACGGGAGGAGCTGAGTAATGATCTCAAGGCAGCTGGGACCACAGTCTCCAAAAAAACCATTGGTAATACACTGAAACGTAATGGTTTAAAATCCTGCAGTGCACGCAAGGTTCCTCTGCTCAAGAAGGCTCACGTCCAGGCCCGCCTCAAGTTTGCCAATGAACATATTAATGACTCCGAGAGAGACTGGGAGAAGGTGCTGTGGTCAGATGAGACCAAAATTGAGCTCTTTGGCCTCAAGTCAACGTGTTTGGAGGACGAAAAATACAGAATATGACCCTAAGAATACCATCCCCACCGTCAAGCATGGTGGTGGAAGTATTATGTTTTGGGGGTGTTTTTCTTCTAAGGGCACAGGCCAACTTCACCGCATTGACGGGAAGATGAACGGGGCCATGTATCGCAAAATCCTGGGTGACAACCTCCTTGCCTCTGCCAGGACACTGAAATTGGGTCGTGGATGGGTCTTTCAGCATGACAACGACCCAAAACATACAGCCAAGGAAACAAAGGAGTGGCTCCATAAGAAGCATATCAAGGTCATGGAATGGCCTAGACAGTCTCCTGACCTCAATCCCATCGAAAATCTATGGAGAGAACTGAAGCTTCGCGTTTCCAAATGCATGCCTAAAAACCTTAAGGATATGGAGATGATCTGCAGAGAGGAGTGGGCCAAAATTACTCCTGAAGTGTGTGCAAACCTTTTGCCACCAAGTATTAAATGATGTTTTCCTAGGGGATCAAATACTTATTTCCCTCAAAGAAATGCAAATTATTTTTTATTTCTCATTTCGTGTAATTTTCTCCGTTTTTCTTTTGATATTCTATGTGGCACTGTTAAAATAAAGCTGGCATAAAATTATGAGACGTTTCATTTATTTTTTAGTATTAAAACTTTTAAAGTCAGCGGGGGATCAAATACTTATTTCCTCCACTGTATGTGTATGTATATATATGTGTGTGTGTGTATATATATATATATATATATATATATATATATATATAGATATATATATATATATAATCTTATTATACACCATATATATGAAAAAAAGCAGCGTCACAGATAAAGTGAAAAAAGTGGCGTCCTTTATTCTGAAACATCACTATAGGACACCACTTTTTTCACTTTATCTGGATGTGACGCTGCTTTTTTCATGTATATATTATTATACACCATATATATGAAAAAAAGCAGCGTCACAGATAAAGTGAAAAAAGTGGCGTCCTTTATTCTGATTCATCGCTAAAGGGCGCTATATATAAACCGGCATTTTTACACTTCCGCAATCCCATTGGTTTGTCTGCACAGACTAACCAATGGGAGC